>CAIGRN010170649.1:0-29805 GCA_903798345.1 Fraxinus anomala | reverse complement strand
TTTTTATTTTAATGATGTGTATAGTTTTTGATCTGATCAACTTATATGTGTTGAAAATTCATTTGATCATATGCATACAGAGTTGGATATTGTGGCAGACTCTAAATTGTTTAAGGCACAAAATGTGATGGAAAATGCTAATAGGTGTGTTAATTATTTTTCCTAATGCAATAATATGCTAAAGTTTATTTCTCATAATTTTTTTCTCATTCCATATCGTGTGTTCTTCTTTTGCTTAATTTTCTAATATTTAATTGTATAATTTTTCATCTTTAGTACTTTTTTATTCATTTTTTCATGTACTTATGTTCGGGAATTTGATTTTATTGAGATCGTTGTTTCTCTTTTATTTCAATATTATTTGGTATTTACAGTAGATTCAATCAAATATTTGAATGAGTACATTTGGACCAATCTTTATGTATGTCAAACGTTTCTATTATCATCTACATACACGTGATGTTTTTAATTTTATTTTTGGTGAGTTTCTGTGTACTGTAATATTAGCTTTTAAAATAATCATCTTGTTAGATGGAATACTAGCGAAACAATAATATGCGCATACGACTCTTGAATAATCCAATAAATCTTAAACTACATTTTTTTAATATTTACAATTTCTACACTAATAAAAACACACCAAATACAGAATTCGTGCAATGCACGTGTCAACGACTAGTATGTATGTGTGTGTGTGTGTGTGTGTTATAGCATCAGTTGCGATGCATAACATTAATTTATTTTAAAGTGTGGTTATGTGGTCATCAAAACTTTCTTTTTGTTACATTAAGGATTGATTGTACTAATGGTTCTCAAATTTTGCTTATTTTTGAATTATGTCCTCAACTTTCTTTTGTTGTATTTTATCCTCAATTTTTCATTTTTTATTGTACAGGTGGGACTATAAGTAAATACTGAAAACCTTAGTGCAATAGTGTAACAAAAGTAAAATGTGATGTCAATATAACAATCATACTTTAAATTGTCATGTGACTAACACTTTATTTGAAAGATCAGGCCAATGACCAACTAAATAATTTCTTTCAAAATAATTCAAATTTCAACACGATCTATCATTAACTCTACGAATCGAGAAAAAGAAGGCCCTTGAGTGATGGCCTCTCAAAGGTCACAAGGGAATAAGAGTTGATTTTCTAAGATCGCCATTTGCGCAATTCACTCAAAAAAGAGAGATACGAGAAATAACAACATTCTATCATTTTTTTTTGCATATTTCGTCTTTGATTATCTTATTGTACTAAATTAAAGATGAGTAATTAAGATGTACCTTCGATCAAAGTCAAGTGACCCGCGATGCATTTAATCAGTATGAACCATATAATGGATTCTAGCTCTTTGTCTATCTTGGGACCCAGAATTCCCCCAACTTGACATTTTGAGAGTTCTCATATATGAGAAATAATTCACACGATGTTCAAATTTCTACAATATTGATACCTTATTTAACTCTAAGGAATATGCTAGTTACATGATCTCTACATCCGAATCTATGCTCAATCCTCGAGCTCCATTGAGTTAAAAATACATTAAAATGCACGTCTAAATAAGCATTGAGAATTTACTCCAAAGTCAAACACAAAGTATAGTAATATATGATAGAAGCATATATCTTTGCATAGATTGTGGAGAATCGTTCTTATCTAATAGAATCACTTAGCTAAATGGAGCAAAATAATGGGATATCAAGAATTCCTAATGTTGGGATCTAGAGCATGTTCACTGAGTTTTTTTTTTTTTAAGTGAATCAAGCATATTTTTTTCATAAATAACACATTTTGTGAGACTCACTAATTTCTTTTCGGAAAACGTAATTCCGGACTTGAAAACGTCCACAGCCCACATGTATTTTCATGAGTCGTGTCAAGTCCATTCCACTACAATAATATACACAAAACACTCCAAAATGTAATTGTCACTATGATTGAAGTTCCATATTGCGGTGAGACTGTCTAGGAAGACTTTGTGACTTTGAATGTATTTGGACAGTTGTAACTAAGGCTCCGTTTGGTGCACATTATTATAGAATGTGAATGAAAAATATAGTCGTTATTGTTTTTTTTTTTTTTAAGTGAATCAAGCATATTTTTTTCATAAATAACACATTTTGTGAGACTCACTAATTTCTTTTCAGAAAACGTAATTCCGGACTTGAAAACGTCCACAGCCCACATGCATTTTCATGAGTCGTGTCAAGTCCATTCCACTACAATAATATACACAAACACGCCAAAATGTAATTGTCACAATGATTGAAGTTCCATATTGCGGTGAGACTGTCTAGGAAGACTTTGTGACTTTGAATGTATTTGGATAGTTGCAACTAAAGCTCCGTTTGGTGCACATTATTAAAGAATGTGAATGAAAAATATAGTCGTTATTGGGTACCACACAAGAGATAGAAATTCAAAATTGATGACTTGATGTTATGAATAACTGTCATATTTTTCATTTTTATAGATGAAAAATTAGAAACAAACATGGGCTAAAAGTCTAAAATTTGCAAGTAATTTTGGTCACATGTAACATGTTCTTTTTTGGCAATCACCCACTCTCAATTATTAGGTATACCCTATGCCTCGATTGTCGAAACCTTTATTTATTCAATATGACAGGGATATGAATTAAAAACCTCGTGTCCAATTTGTACTAGTATGTCATTTACACCCCTCAAGGACCACACTATAAATGAGAAAAAACCAATAGAAGAAGAGAATTCAATCCCCATTCCGCAGGTGTCCTTTGCGGGCAGGAATAAGGCCACGATGCATTATTGGACAAGGACATAGAAAAGAATGAGGTACTTAAATTAAAAAATAATTTTATACTAGACACTCAAACTTGATCGATTAGTAAGTGATTATCTGTACTTAAAAGTTGCGTTTACAATTGTTGTTACGAACCCACAAAAAGTAGTGGGATCCGATCCTTATAAGTACTTATAAGACAATCAAATATGTAGATTGTGATTCAATAGTTCGATCAAAATCTTCAATTATATAGAATATGCATCCTCAAAAGAAGTTCTTGACCAAGTTAATCTCGTAAGTCACTCCCAAACTCGAGAAAGTGATCTCTAGAGAAATCTTAGAGATAAAATTAATTGATCTATAAAACATTTGATAAATTTGTATGAAAGAATGCCCCAACGAGGAAAGGATTTTCCTAATGTAGTTATGCCAACGTCACCAACCGTCTCAAAGTTTTGAAAAGTTAACCTTAATAATTAAATAACAACATGTCTTTAATTGCTGTACTTTCTTTTATAACACCGTAATAGATATGCCGTCCGTTCACTTTTAGCATCATTTAAGTACGTAACTATTTCTATATTCTTCCTTCTTTCTCAATATTTCCTTCCCAAATATTTTCGAAATTTTGCAGAGAAAATTCTTGAATGTCACTACACATTAATAAAATCCACAACATGGTCAGTCCACTGACCTTTTTTTCTCGGTGCCATCAGAATTAAGGGTGTCCTACCATGAATGTAACAAAAGAATTGAATTTTAACTCGATCTTTGTTAGGACATTGTGGTACGGGACACCCAATTACAACTAAAGTAAAAATGAGAAAATCGAGGAAAAATGATGAACACAGTAATTTTACGTGGAAAAAAAATTATTTTCTTTTGAATTAAATCAATCATTAAGTCAATAAAAATTTTAATATTAACTCACCTGAATCAATACGTATTTAGATTAATCAACACTTTTGCTGCATGAAATAAGAAGAGGAGGTAGAAAATCTAGACAACAAATTATGCTTTACGACCGTTTTTCTAACAAAGAAAAAACTAGTTTGGACCAAACAAGAGTGATGAATCTAAGTTTAGTTCCATCATTGCACGAGACAATTTCGTTTCGTGTATAAATTTTTGGCACACTCGAATTTGATTTTCAAGTCCAATTTGAATAGGACCATATCCACCATATAGTTTTGAGTAATCCAAACAATATGAAAGTAGGGTCTACGAGATAGTTTTACTCTACGTGAATGTGTCCCGTCATAAACATTTTTAATCAGTTACGCATAGTACGTATTGGTCATCATATCTAAAGTGAATTTGTAGTCTTGGATTGGATTTTGGATAGGCACGACTAGTTGTACCACATTAATATTCATATAATATTACTAATATGACACCACTTGTATTTAAAAAGTACTTGAATTGATTACCATTTCCAATTGCAAAGGAAAGAAGAAAACAAAAATCCATGTGGAAATAGGAAACGTGATGCAAGATCCTTCATTGGGAATATAGTTTTGATAATAATCTATGTATTTGTTGTCTAATTGTTCCCAATACATTTCAGTGACTTTTTAAATTAGATAGATGATATATGGGTGACTGCACATGAAGTGCACTTGGTTTCCTCTCAAACTCCTACCGAAATAACAATATAACTAATGCAACAACCAAAATTTAATATTCTATAATCTTTATTATATAAGTTAGAAAAACGGCTTTTATTCAAAGAGACCTCGGCCAAGTACTTTTTAGAATTAGATATTTTGCTAGCTTCGTACGACATGGTTGAAATAGTTAAATTATTAGTTACTGATTTGCATTGAAAGTCGACGTTCCTTTAGATTTGAAGAGAAAACAAAAAAGATGTCTCGAGTCATTATCTACTGGAAATGGTTGGTTAAAGAAAATCTCCGTTCGCAGACCGTTTGTTATCTTGAAGATAAATGTTAGAGTCATCTACGTGAACAAGGTTCAAAATCACATTTTAACTGAAGATAGAGAAAACAAAATCGGGAGCTCACACCGCTTCTATAAAATGGCAAGTGGCCCTTAATGGACCGCAAGGGTCGGAGAGTGGGGGAAATGATGGGGACCAAAGAAAATGAATATAATTGGCAATTTGTTTCCATTAGAGGAAAGATTCCTATGGGGGTGCGCGGTTCGTTTGTTCTCTTATTTCTATATGTATTTGTTGTCTAATTGTTCCCAATACATTTCAGTGACTTTTTAAATTAGATAGATGATATATGGGTGACTGCACATGAAGTGCACTTGGTTTCCTCTCAAACTCCTACCGAAATAACAATATAACTAATGCAAAAACCAAAATTTAATATTCTATAATCTTTATTATATAAGTTAGAAAAACGGCTTTTATTCAAAGAGACCTCGACAAAGTACTTTTTAGAATTAGATATTTTGCTAGCTTCGTACGACATGGTTGAAATAGTTAAATTATTAGTTACTGATTTGCATTGAAAGTCGACATTCCTTTAGATCTGAAGAGAAAACAAACAAGATGTCTTAAGTCATTATCTACTGGAAATGGTTGGTTGAAGAAAATCTCTGCTCGCAGACCGTTTGTTATCTTGAAGATAAACGGTAGAGTCCTCTACGTGGACAAGGTTCAACACCACATTTTAACCGAAGATGGAGAAAAGAAAATCGAGAGCTCCCACCGCTTCTATCCCCAAATTCAGATAAACTACAAGGTCAATGACATGATTACTTGTTTGGAAGGTATATTTGGTAAGTTAAATTAAGAATAAAAGCAAATATTTTATACTCGGGTTTACAATAAGCTATTGTAGTTTTATTTTACTCTCCGAAAATGGCAATTGGCCCTTAATGGACCGCAAGGGTCGGAGAGTGTTGGAAATGATGGGGACCAAAGAAAATGAATATAATTGGCAATTTGTTTCCATTAAAGGAAAGATTCCTATGGGGGTGCGGACCGGTTCGTTTGTTCTCTTATTTCTAAGAGTCAAAACAGTGTGAGCATGTGATTGGACACCCACTCCGGTAAGCGTGTGCATCAACCACCCGTTGGTTGGTTAATTATAGACTTANCGGTTCGTTTGTTCTCTTATTTCTAAGAGTCAAAACAGTGTGAGCATGTGATTGGACACCCACTCCGGTAAGCGTGTGCATCAACCACCCGTTGGTTGGTTAATTATAGACTTAGCATTGTCACATAATTATAATTAAAATTAAAATAGTATCAGAGCTCAAAAAGTTTGGAATGAATAATTTTAACGACCGGTCATCTTTCTTTGAAACGATAAGAAAAAGCATTTAAATCACTTGATAATAATAATAATAATAATAATATGAAAAATTTGACTACCCTTCCTGACAAGGTTAACGTTTTAAATCAAAATTCCAGGACTTATATTGCCAAATACGTTTGTCAAAAACATTGTATTTTATTAGGATTTAATTGAAGTTAGATAAATTAATTAAAAGGATGGATCATTTGTCAATTATATTTATTAAAATATTGGTTGGTTAAACGGTCCGATGTATCTATATTGTTGATGAGTATGGAATCATCACATTGGAGGACCTACTAATACTCATTAACAAGCTTAGGCCCAATTATGATTTGGGCTGGACTACATCGTAGAGATTCAACTACTATTCCAATCGTATTCGAAATAGGAGTTCTTAAATACCCTATATTTTGGGGTAGTTTTGAAAAAATATGATAAACTTGGATTAAATGATAAATATATAAAATTCACAGTAAAATATACGCTCAAACATACAGACATTCATTCTTCCAGAAATATCAGTCTTCAATCTTGAAAAATCAAAAAGAAAAAGAGGAAATCTTCCACAAATCAAGCAAAAACGAGAACGAGGTTACTTCAACATTTATTCTTCAAAGTTATCTTTCACAAATCTGAAAATACACAAACAAAATTATAGGTTTTTAATTTAATTTTTTGGACTCTTTGTTCAATTACTTCCCCAATTTTGTTATTTTAAGATCTTTTAATGTTATCTTTGTAAAGATTATGAAAGCAACAACTGTATCTATCAATTTTCAGATGAATAATCTCTTACTTACAAATTATAATCATCATAGTGCATTGTCTATCTCACTTTTTTATTTGAATTCCGTGATTAAATTTAGTTTAAACCTTATAATTTAAATAATTGACATTTATGAAGTTTTTGTTTTATGATTTTGCTATTGTGATTGAGAACGTGTTTGAAAATAATATTGTTGAACTTGAGAAGAAATGGATTGTGTCATTACATATGAAAAAATAGATTTGAATCAATTAAAATGATAAATATAAGATGTTTGACAAAATGAGAATGGGGGAAAAAAAAGGCATTCACACTATCTCATTGAAGTAATTAAGTATATGCATATGTGTGCATTTTTTGAAAATTTGAACATACAAATTCAAGCCTTATTTTATGTTAATATATATGAAAAAGAAAACTTTGAATCAATTAAATTGATGTATGCAAGGTGTTTGCTCAAGGAGAATGTAAAAAATGACATTCTGTCACTTTTCTAAAAAAAGTCACACTATCTCATTTGAGCAATTAACTAAATACATTTGTGAGCGTTTTTTGGGAATTTAAACGTACAAATTCAAGCCTTATTTTATGCTAATACATATGAAAAAGAAATTTTTGAATCAATTAGATTGATGCATACAATGTGTTTGTTAAACGAAAATGTGATAAAAGTGACATTCTGTCAATTTTCTATGAAAAAATGAAATTCTGTCACTTTTCTTAAAAAAAAAAAAAGTCACAGTATCTCATTAAAGTAATTAACGTGAGGCATATGTGTGCATTTTTTGAAAATTTGAACATACGAATTCAAACCTTTTTTTTTATGTTAAATACATATGAAAAAGAAAATTTTGAATCAATTAGATTGAGCATGCAATCCAAGGAGAATGTGAAAATGTGACATTCGGTCACTTTTTTAATGAAAAGTGATACTCTATCGCTTTTCTCAAAAAAGTCATAGTATCTCATTAGAGCAATTAGCTAGATGCATATGAGTGTGTTTTTGAAAATTTGAATATACATATTCAAACATTATTTTATGTTAATACATATGAATAAGAAAATTTTGAATTAATTAAATTGATGCATGCAAGGTGTTTGCTCTAGGAGAATGTGAATTTTGTTACTTTTCAATGAAGAAGTGATATTCTATCACTTTTCTAAAAAAAAAAGTCACAGTATCTCATTGGAGCAATTAACTAGATGCATACGTGTGCATTTTTGAAAATTTAAACATACGCATTCAAATCTTGTTTTATATTAATACATATAAAAAATAAAATTTTGAATCAATTAAATTGACGCATGCTTGAGAAAAGGATAATATTTTCTCAAAGAAAGGTCACAGTCTCTCATTAGAGTAATTAATTAAATGCATGTGTGCATTTTTCGAAATTTATAATTATTTATGAATATATTCTCTTATATTAACAAAACATAGAACATAATTTCATATTAGAAACATAATAACCTATAAGTTGAAAGTGACAAAAATTAAAAAAAAAAAAGAAGATAAATTAAAATTAAAAAGTAACAAAACATGTCTCTTTTTATTCACGTTGTTGACTAACAGTTTTTTGTTTCGAAGAATCCATTGTAAAATTTGTAACGCATCTTTTTTATTGAAAAAAATAACAAGTCAATTATAATTGCTAGAATTTAATTTAACAAACCAATGTCAATTATGTTTTAAATCAATATTATTAAAATTCTATTTATGTCAACTTGGATTATTTCGATCATATAATCAAATATAAAAATATGATGATATTTTGAGACTAAGATGTTACACAGTGCCATATAAATATTTTATTAAAACAGAATGAAAAAAATAAGAAAATTAGGGGTGGTCCCTATTGTTGATGAATTTGATTTTTTTTATTAATATGATTGATAAATTCATGTTAATCAAGGTAATAATAATTAAGGAAATTATTATGCATGTGCATGTGCATGTGCTTAACAATAAGGAAATATTGCTCCACTTCACCGTATTAAATACGTGCCGAGGAAAATTTAAAGATGTCAAGTGTATTAATCAATTTTTTAGCATCAGAATCGTACTTTGCCTAATTTCCCCTTCGTAATACATGACCATTTTGACAAGAATTTTAAAAAAGGAAAAAGAAAAAATTTCTTATAAGAGTTTAACTTTGACCCATTTTAAAATTAAGAAATAAAGTTTAAAATTTCAAAAATTGAATATTATTAAAATTTATTTAAGAAATAAGTAATTAAATATGTATTTTATTAATTAAATATATTAAGGTCAAAATTCCATATAATTTGGTCACAAATTATCAAATTATTTGATTATAATTTTTTCTCAATCACAATATATTCATCAATCACAAAATCAAAAAAGTATAAATCACAATTCATTTATCGGTCACAAATCACAAATTATAAAATTAATTGATCACAAGTTATTTCTCGATCACAATTTAATATATTGCGAGTCACAATCACATTTTTTAGGTCATATTATATATTGATTACAAATTACCAAATTTATTGGTCACAAAAACTCTTAGTCGTACTCGATTGCCACTGTCGCCACTGCTCCACAACTGTTTGTGACCACCACCTCACCATCGTCAAAGTCCACCACGAACATCACCAGATCCACCTAGGGATGACAATTCCCCCTCCCCTCCTCCTCACCCCGCCCCGAATGGGGCGAAAAAAACCCGCCCCGGGGTGGGGCATGAGGCAACGCCCCGTCGCGGGTTGCGGGGTGGGGATGCCCCGCCCCGAACCAGCCCCTTGAAAAAGAAAAAAATTTAAAAAATTACAAAAAATTATAAAAAATAAACGAGGCAGTAAACGGGGCAAATTGCCACCTCGCCCCGTCTAAGGAGAGGCGGGGCACAGGGTGGGGCGGATTATTACCTCCGCGGGGCAGGATGGGGTGAGGGTGCCCCGCCCCATTGCCATCCCTAGATCTACCTGCACCACCTCCAACCAAAAACACCAAAAAAACCAACAAAATTCAATTGCCTCTGCCAACACCACCTCCAGTGCTACCATCATCGTCAATACCTTACAACAAGCATTACCACCACCAACCCAAAACTCTAGCACTACCAAAATATGGAAACCACTACCACCAATCCAAGAAACCAAAAAAATCATCACCATCGTGATCTGCACCGTTGTAGCCACGATCTGTGCCACTATAGCCATTATCTATGCTATTGTAGGCACAATCTACAAAGCTTTTGGCGCTCACAGCGAACGAATGGGTTTACCGACGTTTACATACGCGACTTGCAAAGCCTTCGACGATTTGGATCGATGTAAGCGCGATTTGTAAAGCCTTTTACATGATTTGTAGTCAAGGAAAAGTCGTCACCACAATGATCTGCACCGCAACGGCCATGATCTATGCCACTGCAGCCGCAATTTAGGCTACTGTAGCTGTGATCTACAGAGCCTCTAGTGACGCTCACAGTGAAGGAATGGCTTTTCTTGCGATATGTAGAGCCTTGACGATTTGTGCCTCTACAGGGGCGATTTGCAGTTAAGGAATGGCTTTACAAATGGCGCTCACAGCGAAGATGGTAGAGAGATGGTCTCCGACGATGACGGTTGAGGAAGAGTGTATAGAGTCGGGAAAGGAAGATGAGAGAGAAAGGGTGAGATATAGAACGAGAAATGAGGGGAGGATGAAGATAAATTTAGGATTTGTGAGTTAGGTGGGGGTGGATGTGGGTTTGTTAATTAATTTACTTTTATAATATTATTATTATTATTATTATTATTTAAAAATTTAATTACATCTTATTTTTGAAAAAAAAAACTTGTAACTATTAATTATGAATTGAAATCTTAAAACACTTAGGGGCGTTTGATTGTCAATATTTTTCATGAAAAAAATGTGTTTTTTCCATCTAATTTCCTATTTTATAATGTTTGATTGACAATTTTTTCATAAAAAATATATTTTTAATTTTGGTCACATGACCATATTTTTCTTGAAAATAAGAAAAATAGTTTCTTTAGCAAGAGATAATTTTTATTTTCCAAATAATTCACTATCTCTTTCTTTCTCTCTCTCATCTATCACCATCTCTCATCTACCCACTAATAAGAAATGGATAAATATAATATTTTTTAAATTGAAAACTAAATCAATCAAACACATTTAATTAATAATTTCCATACAATTAAGTTATAGGTAATTTAGTTGTTTACAATCTACTTTCTTTTCATGTAAATTCCATATTCGCAATCAAATACACCCTTATTCCTATTAATTTCCACTTAAAATAAATTGATTTGTAATGGAACGACAATTATAGTGTTTGATACAGATTTTTTAAAACTTATTTTTCTTCAAATTCATCTTTAACATACATTCTCTTAATAAAATAATACTGCATATGGACTCGAAATCTTCCCCACATTTAAACTACGCACTCTCCAAAAAATCAATTTTCACAATATATATTAGAAAACAATTTATATCAAACAAGCCATATACCCTTACGGACCTCCATCTTGACTCAAAAAAATAAAAAGAAAAAAACACATTGGCAACTTTAGATATAGATTTTCTCATATTTATATACACAAGTAACAAACGTAAGTTGAACAAACATAAATGAATAGTACTAGAAAGGAAAAAAAAAAAACTAAAACTTGACAATACGTTCAATACTACATACCAAATATATCGCACACATACAATCCATGATAAACAGCTAAGTACAAGGAAAAGAATTGGGCTCCTTCTTTGGGCTTCATCACCTCTATTGTTTGGTGAACAAAATGTACAATTACGAAGCTTTGGGTTCTCAACATTTGGGTAGATCATTAGGCGGTTGTAGAAGAGATTCATTGGGCCCTTTACCATTATCCACTAAGAATGCCATCTTCAGTCCCCATGTTGTGTGCACTTCTAAATGGCAATGCATAAACCAGACTCCTAAACATTCAAAACATCAGAATTAATTCTTCAAATAGAATAAAATAAACTAGTGTATGGTAAAGCAGTGGTGCCAAAATGGGGGGCCATCTAGGTTTCGAGTGGCTCAACTCTTAAAAGGACTAGAACCGGGCTGGACTGTGAATGACCCTTTTTGGGACAGGCTACGGGTCACATTAAAAGTGGCGGGTCGGAACAGGCACTAAGGATAGTTTTAGGTCAAAATGGGTAGGTTGAGTTGGACCGAGCCACCACAAGTAGGCCCAATTCATGCCCATTGTGGTACGGACTGTTTGACTACTCCAACCCATGGACCCGTCAATATTGTGGACCGATCCAACCTATTTCTTTATGTTTCCATTCTTTAGGGAATATAAAGCGATTCAAATTAACCGTCCTTTTAATTTACTTTTATCTTCTAATTTTTTAAATTACCAGACCAATTGGATCGGTCATCGTGGATTGTCAAACTAGAGAATTAAGCCTAGGACGATCCTTGTAGCTCAACCCGTGAATCGACTTGGTGCGACTAGATTTTTTTAAGGAATAGGTCATCTCGAACTTAAATGACCCAGTCTATTTTGACACACACACACAAAAAATAAACTAAAATTATTTGAGGCCTTGAACCTTTATTTTCTATCTAAGCATTCAAATTCAAACGTTTTGAAAAAACAAATTACGAGAACTACTAAAATACCTGGATTGTCAGCAGTGAATCTGATAGCCACCCACCCTCCAGAAGGTACTTGTACTGTGTTCCTCTCCACAGGATCAACAAGGTTGAATTTCTTAGAATCTTCATCAGGGTTGAAATTTCCTGAACCCCTTCCAACAACAAAGAAATTGGTTCCATGTAAATGAACTGGGTGGTTTTCAGGAGCAATCATCCCGGTATCTTGCAACACCACTTGTACCCTTGAATTATAACCAACTCTATACACCCTGGTTCCAATCATTGTCCCCAAATTCACCGGTTGCTTGCCCGTGTAATTATACGGTGTCGGCGGATTCCCGGGGAAATCGTCGGAAAAAACTCCGGTGATATTGAAGAAATGGGCGTCCAGGAGGGAAATTTCGGGCGTGGCGAAGGTGACGTTGTTAATAGCAGCTACAACGCGAAAGGCATTTTTACAAGTGCCACATGGATTCAGACCGAGACTGATGGTGAAAAGAAGGGAATGATCAGTATTCAATGGGACTTTGCAAGGATATGTTTTGGAATTCAGGCTTCTAAGGGAGTCCGTGAATTTGGCTGCGACTGGAGTGGCGTTTCGCGGTGGCGGGATTGTGAGAACAGTGCCTGTGGAGGCCAGTGTGCCAGTATAATGCATGGTGGCGATGGCGGTGACATTGTCGACCATGATGGGCGAGTCCATGAACGGAGAGGCGGCAACTAAGTAGTTTCCGGTGCCGAGATCCGCCGTGAGAAGGGCGTTTGTGGTCTGGCCAGGAGCTGTGAGAATGGTGTCGGTGATGAAAGGTTTGACATAGACGGCGTCAACCTCTACTACAGTGAGTTTGTGGCCGGCAATTTTGAAGAAAAGTTCCTCATTTAGTGCAGCATTGATGATTCTTAGCATGTATGTTTTTCCAGGTTCCACTGCTAGATTGAATCCTCCTGGGGAAATTTTAGAAATTTTGTTAGATGAATGAAGTATGACTATTTTTAAAATTATTTTTCTTCAAAATCATTTTTAACCCCGTATTTCACTGGATTCACAAATTATATTCACGTGTAATTATATAAGAACACAAACGTAACAAATTTACATCTACTTGAGCCGATCGAACGTGCAACTCGACATTCGAGACCTACATCAAGAACTATTTTGACCAGCCTTTGAGGGTTAGGTCTCGAGATTCAACAATCCTCGATAAAGAGATATGCTTACTAGTTGCTAGAATAATATTTGTACCTTGGCCGAGACAATTTGAGATGATTCCTGGATGACCATTGATTGTGTAAGCATCTGAAACATCAGGTGCCAAGCCCGACTCCATGGCTGCATTAACCACAGCTTCAACATCCGACTTCCACCACTCCCCTGATCAAATCAGACATCGAACGATTAATTTCTAATCAAGACCCTGGATATTTTGTCCTATTAGCCGGGAATCTTAGATTCTGATCCTGTACTACTTTCGATGGGTAGAAAATGAGATTTTACATATGAAAATAAGAAAATTATCGAGATAAAAATGTTATTGAGAGAAGCCCACCTAATATTACCACAACCTCTTTATGGGGTGTTGGAAAAGGGTAAGGTAGTCCAAGCTTAGGCAGGATGACAATGGCTCCATGGACAGTTGCCCTTAACCATAGAATGTGTGCATGCCAAAAAAGTGTCCCTCTTTGCCCACTCACTGTAAAGTTGTACACATAGCTTTGCCCTGGTTGAATTGGACATTGTGTTACATAAGCCGGCCCGTCCGCCCAACCTGTTCGAAATTGCGTTATTCCATGCCTGCAATTCAAGAGATGAGATGCCTAAAAGCTTCAATGCCTAAAAGGTTAAATGCCATATCGAGTCCAATCTATGTAAATTCGACCCCCAACTAGACTCTCTGGTCTCTAGAACTCGAAAACTTGACTCGCTCTGGTCAGTCTCTTCTAAATTGCTTCAGTTACCAGTATTTTTCCATACATATTTTTGGGCAGAAGGCTTGGAAATGAAGTGAAATATTGGAAAACATAAATGAGAGATTGACGATTGAACAAGTACATGGAGTTATGAACTCACCAGTGAATGCTCATATTATAAGTGACTTGGTTGACGACCTTGATTAACAGGGTGTCATCTTCCCTTGCATAGATAGTGGGACCTGGGAAATGGCCGTTGATTGTCACAATGGACTTACTTGAACACAATCTTGTCATTGTCTTCATTACTACCTGCATATGGATAAATTGTCAAAAAAAATTTGAAATTTAAGTTTGATTATTTCCTGAATTTCTTAGTGTATTTTTGGTGCTCTTTTGTGATATATTTTAAATGAAAAATGAAATTAACTTCAACAATGATAGCAAAATTTTATCTCTACACCCACAATAATTTAAAGACACGAAGATATTGGCAAGACAAATCTATGCCTTCGAGTAGCTATTGTCCAAACCTTTTATAGGTAGAATGTGTCTATTTACTCTCAAGGAACAAGAATTCTGAGAGGTTGCTGAAACTTGGCAAGATTTTTACTAACAAAACACTAATGGGATCATTGGAGTTTAGTCGATCACCACATTTTCCATGTTCTCAATGGTCAAGATTACTTGTTGGCATGCTCGTTTATGAATAAAACTATTCAAACGGGGGGAATTGTCAGGGTTTGATGACAAGTGCTGTGTGGTAGCACTTGTCCGTCTGCCTTTTTTTCATAACAATCAAATGAAAAAATGACACGTGTCTCCCTGTTTAAGATTTTGTCAGCAAACCTGTTCATGTAGCATGGTTCACTCTTTCATAGTTATATGTCAGAATTTAAACTAAGGACACTAAAAATTCAACCATCGATAAAAGAGCATGCCCAAAGATAACATTTTAATTAGAGAAATGAGAGTTTTGCTGGCTCTGCCCTGTTAGAGAGAATTTTTAAAGAAGAAAAAAAATCTAAAATCTTTTTTAATCTTTTTTAAGTGATGTTTAATATGCATAATAAGGATTTTCCACAAGACAAGTGCGAAAAATAGAATGCTTGCAAGATGATACGAGGTTAAGCTAGACAATAATGACTCAAATTAAAAAAAGAATTTAAATATAATTTATTCACTACTATTTAATATTACGTACCAAAAAAGAACTCTAACGAAAGCTATAAAATCATAGTGAATAGTGTATACTTACATTGAACTTGTAACGACGAATCCCACATTCCACCATTGCCGCCGGCCACAATAAACAACTCACTAGCAGCAACACCCGAACCCATGCACCCATCTCTCCCTCTCTCAAATATATTTTCTTAGTCACTTTTTCAATGTACTTTAATGACCTTTTAAAGGAGTAGCTCCATTTTGGGTCGTTCAAATAATAAATATATTTGTTTTGGTGGACAGAAGATACTTGACAAAGAAGATGCACGTGAGAAAATGACTCAAAACTCACTTAGTATGTACAAACATTTAAAAGTATTCGCTTGTTTGAAAAAGTAATAAAAATTTACTAAAAAGTAGAGGTTAAAGTCGATAAATAATTATAATCACATATTCGGACGATGATGGGAAAGAACCCTATTTGAAATACGATTCAAGTTATAATAGTTCCTTAGAGCGATTGCCGTTCAAAGAAAAAAAAAAGATTAAAAATCAGAAGTATCTTCAAACATGTCTACTGAAATCATCTTGGTGGTCGTTACTATCTTTTTGGATTCTTACTAATTAGAAGGAATAAAGGAGTCTCTCGTCCCGAGAAACCAAGTTAAACATTTTCAACTGAATTAATAATTACTCTCTAAAGACAAAACACTGAGAGCTTGTTTTTTTTACCATTTTCAAGCCGTTTTCTATTTTCGAGTTTCTAAAACAGTGAAAACGCGTCCTCTTTCCTATTTTCGAAAACGCGTTTTTGAAAATAAGTTAAAAATTTACAAAGAAAACTCAAAACGACAATTTTTTCAATTATAATCAAGTCAAAATTTTCAAAATACGTTTTAAGTGTTTTAAAAATAATTTTTCAAAATGTCAAAAAGAACATATTTTCAACAATTTCAAAATGGACACTCAAAACACAAAATCCAAAAATGAATTCAAAATTTAAGACATGAAACTGAAACACAAAAAGAACAACTCCTAAATAAAAGGAAAACAACAATCCCTTTCTTTGGAAGAAAAGCAATTTAGGAGCAATTTGTCAAGATCAACTTTTCAACCATATATTCATTAACCATTATCAAAATCTACTGAAACTTTTAAAAATCCACCCAAAAAATAAAAATAAAAATTGTGTACATGATTGAAAGGGTTAAATAATAGAATGAACAAAATAAGTTTTTTTTTTTTTTTTCAATATCATATTTACAGTTTGATTATAAGCCATTAATTGAAATTACACGCTAAATGCGGTCCAATCCACTTAAACTTGGATTAGGTCAATACTTAATTAGGTTGGTCCAACTACTGTTGTTTTATTAATGCAAATCCTTGGCAAACAAGTCCTTTACAGAATCTTTTTATTTAAAAATTAACAAAAAATGTCAATTTAAAAGCTTATATATTAAAAAGTACTCTTTTTAATTAATTCATTTTGTTTCCAAAGAAACCATTTAAATTAATTACACTTGGGAGAATTGCTATTTACAATATAAGGATATGTTTGATAGGAAGAATTTTTCATGGAAATTGGAAATTATTTTCCATTTCTACATTTTAGGCTGTTTGATAGGAAAAAAATTTCTAGACAATTGATTTTTCAACTTATACATCACGTGACTCCATTTTTCACCTTTTCCTTGAATTGGTTTTTCCATGGGTTTGGTGGTTTTTGATTTTCTAGGCAATTTTTTTTTTGGTAATCGAAACAAATTATATTTCCAATTGTAAGAAATTATATCCCTTTAATGGACAATTTTCATGGGAAACAAAGCCAAACGAACACCAAAAGAACCAAAACTTCAATATTTTTCAGGTAAAAAATTATACCAATAAAACACAATTAATTGATAACTTTCAGTAAAACAAGTTCTACACAATTCAATTCCCTGAAATTCATTTTCTTTCCACCCAAATTTTATTCTTGCAATGAAACGGACCCTGAGTTCAACAACTGGACGACACCATTATAATCACAAAAATGAATTTAATATAGTCGATTGTAGTTGCTAATAATGTAATTACGATAAATATTCTAATAAATCTATCGATTAAAAACGGCAAAAAAAGATTTGTATAGTCTATTCAAATTTATTAAGAATAAAATGTAAAAACGAAAGCAAAGTCTCGTCTGATCATAAATAAATAGAAGCAAGCATTTTAGCCTAAAGAAGAAGAAATTACGTGTAAGTTAAT
The DNA here is from genome assembly GCA_903798345.1 of Fraxinus anomala. Classification (NCBI taxonomy): domain Eukaryota; kingdom Viridiplantae; phylum Streptophyta; class Magnoliopsida; order Lamiales; family Oleaceae; genus Fraxinus; species Fraxinus anomala. The sequence continues at coordinate 12,065 of CAIGRN010170649.1, read as the reverse complement.
CGTTGGCCAATGGATTGTCAAATAGATGAAAAATAAAGCTTCTGTGAGCTGTCCAATGCCTGTAATTTATACTTCGAGAAGGTCAAGCTGAATGGGGACATAAAAAAGGATTCAGTTGGCTGATGCCTTTCATGGATTCTTGAAGAGTTTTCTGTCTGAAATTAAAAGAAAATACGAGTGGTGGCTAACAGCTCATTTTCAGCTTAAGAGGTAATTGAAATCATTGGATTAATATGTAAGAACAGCTTGTTAAATGCTTGTTTGGGAATTGGGATAGCTTAAAAGTTATTAAAAAGTTGAGGTTATAGCTTGCAGTTAATTTTAATTTTAATCAAATATTTCATGAAACTCACAATTTTTATTAACTTTTCAACAGTACATTTCACAACATTTTGAATTGTTAGCCGTTATTGAGAGCCAAAAAAATAGATCAAACACATTATCTCTTATATTAAACTTGATTTTCTATTATGTTCATTATTTTGGCCATGAACTCTATTGAGTTCTACAAGTACATTATATAATTTGTTTAATTAAAATTCTCACGGAATTGTGTTATGCTCTACAAAATGTACCAACAATACTTCGCTTGTACTATTACAAGGTATAATCATTATTAAAAGAAAAGTTTACCATCAACAATCTTTGTAGACAACACTTATTTGAATCATAAAAATGAGGAGTTACTTTTCTAAGTGCTTTTCATCGAGTTAATCGTAACTAATTTTCCTATAGAAGCTAATTGGTGGGATATACAATCACAATGTTAGGTTTTCATTAAGTTGATTCATTAAATTTAGACTTTAAACTCATTTAACTCGATGTGCAGTTTATTCGCTTTCCAGAAAACCCGACGGTAAACATATCTACTAGATTTTCTCATGACTTAACAAGATATACCATATTGTTCCATTTGAAAGCAACTGTCAAATAATATTACATCCACCGTATTCTACCATAGCTACTGTTGCTTGAGAAGCGCAATTTAAACAAATAGCTGGCACGGACTTTGACTGTACCAGAATATCTTCCGCGAAATGTTTCAATCATTCTGCTTCTTCCGTTCCATAATGCACAGAGTTAGAATAGGCATGGACAATAAAATTTATCCTACGATAATCTCAAAACGGTCATGCTTCTTTTCTAGCTTCTATTAAAATTATAATTTTAGATAAAATCCATGCCCGCCGCAAATTCGGGATAGATCCTAATAAAAGTTGAAAATGCAACAACGTTAGGTAAACCACGAACTTAACCTTTTTCACTTAAAAAATAATAATTTACTATGCAACTCTATGTTAGTACAAATGTGACGAGTAGAGTTGGTGTCAACCTACCATTTTTCGAGTAATCTATCACGTTGATTTCAAATACCTTTGTCGAGAGCATTAGATTTCCCACCCCGTTAGACAATTTATCTTCCCAGAATACGAAACAAAAACACGAACTTTTGAATTGCTTGAACGGAATTTTGCTCGGAAACAATTTGGATAGTATATTGGAAATATGAGAATTTAGAAATCAATAAAATTGAATTGATTCAGAATGATAAAAATAGAATTAAAATTATAGATTTGAATATGATATAATGAATGGTTACATCTTTTAGCGCAAATTCATTTGGGCTATTATATCACACAATTTTAGATTAGGATATGATCTGATGGTTTAGATCGCATTCTATTAAAAGATCACGACTATTTATGTTGCAATGGTATGTATCCAACGTCAGTAATCTTTACAAATTTTCTAAACGGATAGTAACGATGTGTGCAAATGGAAATGAAATATAAAGTATGGTGACTTAAGTGGGATAAAAGAAAAGCTTGGTGACTTAAGTGAAACCCTGCCAAACGTTTAGTGATCAGCCGTGTATTTTATCCTCTTCAGCAACCAAGGAAATGTAATTACCACCAACTTGGGGGACATTTGTTCATTAACCGTTAAATCAATTTTTAGTTTTCTCAAGAATTTTCCTCAATGGTTCGTAGACGATTTCAAGATGCTAAAACAGGTAATTCATCATACTACAATTTCGTAATCTAGAAAATTAATCCCAATTCCCATATGACATTGCATTTTTATTTTTTCGATTTAATAATGCCACTGTTACATCTATTCTTCCAGAATTGAGTAAAATAATTTCAGGTTATTAAATGTGTAATTTACAGTAATCTTTTCATAGTTTCCTGAATTTACTTATCATTTAGCCCCTGTTTCGCCCCCATTTGGGGTGTTGAAAATTTTTGGAATTGTGATTTATGGGAGAATGTGTGGTAGAAAAGTAATGAAAAGTTTTAAATTTGTGTGTAATATTATTTTATTTGATGAATGTGTTGTTGAAATGAAAAGAGAAAAAAAATTAATATAATGTAATGGTAAAAAATGGGAACCAAACGGGGGCTTATTGTATACCGCCTTTGAAACTTTTGACAAAATGCCTCAGTTGAGATATATGTGTAAACAGTATAGTAATTTTGTAATAATGCCAATATTTTTTTACAGGATGTCAATGCTGAATTCATTCAATGCCGAGAAATTCCTGAAGAAAGTCGGTTTAGGAAAAGAAGACCATCATTTCTGGAAGCAAGTGGGAAAGGCACTGCTATGCACATATACACTTTTTGGCATAGCGTGGCTTTGGAATGAAACTTCACCACTGGGTTGGTGGACGCTGAAACCGAGACCTAAGGAAGAGAAAGAGCTGGCTTATTTGTATGAGCGCCGAAAGTTCCCTTACCCGGGCGACGAGGAGGCCATGAAGGATTTCATTTCTAAAGGTGGTATGATTGGAACAACCATTGGGCCAAAAGGGGTCATTGAAACGGATAAAGATTCGTATAATTATCAGAAGGCATTGCAAGACAAGAAGTTTGATCAGGAGGCTTTGAAGCTATGGTCGAGGATGAGAAATGAGGTTGTTTCTGAACTTCAAGATAAAGGGTTTGATGTTGAATGAATGCTTTTAGTACAGAACTACTGCTTTTTTATGTCTAGTATTTAACTCTTATGAATATTGTGATTTTGTGGGATGAGACATGTTGATGTTTTGTGTTTTCAGTATTCTTGGAAATTTGGAATGGATAATTGGATTTCCTTTTTCTGTTTATATCTGAGTGGAATAAAACTATAGCTGAGTGTATACATCAATCATCAGAGGATGGTCTGTGTGTTCACTACTTCACTTGTCGTCTGTGTAAAAATTATTTGACTTCCATTGATGAATAACTTAGTATGAGATATATCTAGTGTTGGTTGTAAATTTCTCTGTAGCCCGACTAATAACCTCTCAACGACTTATCTTGTGATATGCAAATGTTTTTCCATATGTTTGGATTTCTAGGCGAGACATTGGTTCCTTGGCTTGTGCCGTAACCCCAATTTCTGGCGATACAATGAATGAGAGTCCAACTACGTTGCATTGGCAGAATTCATGTTGTGTATTCGAAAGATGTTGACCTTGCTTCTCTCGTGTACATGCCGAGCCCCTTTTTAACTTCTGAATGGAACCCAAAATTAATTTTTATTTCCTATTCTACCACTTGTAAAATTGATCTTGCCACAATTGAACTGAAATATAAATCATAGATGGTCTTTCTATCATCTACATGTGATTGAAAACTCGAGCTTGAATTCCTCCATTTTCAGTCCTATAGCATATTTCTTTAGTCCTTTCTCATGTACATGAGAAAGGTATTGATTGCATTTTAATGCCGTATTAATATGGACTGGATTAATACATGCCAGTAACACAAGACACGAGATATTTAAAGCCAATCTCTTAAAAGTTTTTATCAATTATTTTCTTGTTTTCTGCTAATACTAGGAGTTTTTTTCTGCTTCTCTTTTGGAAAATTTCTGCTTGTACAGAAAATTTCATCCCAGAAAATGGTACAGATACTCACATGGGGGTGGGCCCCATGTGAATTAAATATTGTCAAAAAAGGGGCCTGCCTCCATGTGTATATTCTGTATTGTTTCTGTTTTTTTATTCTTCTGTACATATCGATATTTGCTCTCTTTTGAATGTGACATAAATTAGTGATCTTCCTCAATAGTACAGTGAAAGGGACGTTACTGCTAAGAAGATAGGAAGTGTTAACTAATCTGGAATCTTAAATCGTTAAAGAGGAGCACAAGCATTTATTTAAATATTTTCTCCAACATGAACCTCACGTGTAGCGATATTGATATTTTATCGAGTATCTGACATGTGTAAAATATTAAATTCGAAGGTAATGCTGCATAACTTTGCATAAGCTTAAAAGTTTTCGATCATGGAAAGAAGACCAATGCCAAGAAAGAAAAAAGACATGTTTATGAAGATGAAGTTTAAGTTTTTGTCAATGTCTCCTGTAGTGATTTGGCTAGCACGGTGTTGGATATACTTGGCTCTAATTTCCTTCAATGTTCACACAGATGGGATGTTTAATTGCCAGTTGCCACAAAGACAGATAAATTCACAAAATTTGCTGTATTATGGTGAATTTCGTAATTTTTTTCTGTTCTTTTCGTATAGAGACTAAAAAAATATGTTATTTGATACCCATTATGAAAAAAAATAATATATTTAGTTTAATTTTCAGTATATATCCTACCTGCTACCACTTAGAGTGGCCTAATTTCTTCTCTCTCATGCATACAAGATGTTGGCTCAATTACTTGCATACCATGAACAGTTGGCTACAGGGTCAAAAAATAATTGTAGATATGATGATAAAATATCTGCCTTCCTCCATTTGAAACCTTCATTTTCATACCCCCAAACTCCAGCTCACTTGCACATGAACTAATGAATTTTGGCCCAAATAATTGTGTTTTTGACCTTCTTGTTTATCCTACCTTTTTGGACCTATCTTAAGGATACTTTAAGCTTTTTCACTATTATTCATGCTATATTAGCATGGTCAAAGGAGATATGCGTTATTTAAAATTTGAAATAAGGGAGGTTTGTGTAATTTTTGAAAAAGAAGGGAGTCTCTCTGAAATTGCAGAGACGTATGAGTTATTCAAAACTTAAAATAAGGGATGTTTGTGCAATATTTGAAAAGGGATAGGGTGTCTATGAAATTGTCATAAACCTCATGAAGGTCTTCGTAGTTTGTCCTAAACTTTCGCTATATATTTAGCTCGTCGTACCTCACAATTCAAAGTCTTTCTACAGTTGACGAATGAGCAAGTTCTTGAGTCACCATAGAAACATAGATAGGGTTAATGACTGAATGAACAACAAAATTTTGCAACATTTTTTGGTACACGTTTACTTGCATATTACGTACACAACTGATTAGTATAACTATGGCAGCTTGGCACCCCTTTATCATGACGTGTTTGGCTTTTGAAATGAAGTTTGAATTGTGTGTGAAAAAGATGATGAAGAAATGAAAAAAATTGAGAAGAAATGGATCAAAGAAAGGTGACGTGAGACTTGGGACTTGGCCAATGATTTGGTAAGCACATACTAGTTGTTCATGAGAGTAGATACGAGCAACATGAAGAGAACTAATGGAATCCCTTTTTTTTTTTTCCTTTTTTTTTTTTGCACAAAATCGTAGTTAAGATTCTTGAATGTAATAGGGGACTAACAAAAAACTGTCCCTGCCTAGGACACATCAATGTCATCACTCAATAGTCGGGGCAGTTTGGGAAGAACAACGCAATTCTCTAATGATTAGCAATCTGCAATCCGTGTCTTTGCTTTTTGGAACGCCAAATAGTCGTATTTCCCCCAAGAAAAACATATAAGCTGATATAGAAGTGCATTCGTCATGATTTTTTTATTTCTTTTCCTGCACATTCAACATCTGAATGTGCCACTAAGGTAGGTGGCGGGATGGCCTGAAAAGGAGATCGTAGACAATAGTATGCATGCTTGAGATATCGAGTTTCACTAAGAGAGTGCATGAAATCAATGATGGAATCAGGATTTTTGCATAAGAGAGCGACAAATGTTGAAAGGACAAAATATAGATGTATTATGTATATGTCGAAAATATTTAAAATTTCTACATAGATTTATAAAAAAATCAAAATATTGGTCGACTCCTAGCTCCGCTATTGCATGTATTGAGCCATCTTATTGATAATGTACAACGGGTTCAATTTTTTGGTCGATCCCCAATCCGAATTCAATTTGGAAACTCTTAAACTTGAGAATTGACATTTGATTGATACCATAAACTTAAATAACTTAGGCTTTAATCCCCTATAAATACTGTCATTTCTCACACTTTCAACATCAAAATTTTGAAATCCCTCTCTCTCTCTCTCTCTCTCTCTCTCTCTCCAGCTATGCTACCGAGCATGTTGCTTCGATCATTCCGAACTGAGAGTTCAAGCCTTCAAGGTAGTACACGAGCTGAATTATTTATTTATCTTGCTTAGTTTGTTAATTGGACATGCTACTTCAGACAAATCATATGTTCGATCAGACACGACCTAATAAGATTTTGTAAGATATACATATATGTAACATACCGAACATGTATATTAGATGAATGGACCATTTGGCAGGATCCCTATTTTTTATTCTATTTTTATAGAAAAATTTCCTGAAAAAGCATTTTTAGATCAACTTCTTTTATAAGTTCTTATAATCAAACAAAATACTTTTAAAAAATTATCTTAATATATTTAAAAACAACTTCTTAATCTCAAAAACTATATTTTTTTTAATCGTTATAGTAGCTTTTTGAATAACGGGAAGAAGAAAAGTAGCAACATCAAGGAAGATGCGGATGCTAACCGGCATCTTCAATACTCGTCGCCAATTTACCGAAATCCACTCAACAAGAATGCTAAATTCTCTGCGCGATCGCAAAACAGGTTAGTGATTTCGACAGATGAATATTCACTTTTTTTAAAAAAGAAATATTACTTATTTATAAGTAACTTTAACTTTAAGTTATTTCTTAAGAAGTTGCGAAACAAATTGAAGGGGATATTGGTATTTGCACTCGCAATAAATTTTCCAAGAAAATAGTCAGCACGAACGAGTTGACCCGTTTAGAACTAATATTGTCTCATTTTCTACGCTTTTTTACTGGATAATAACACTTGCTGCCAAAACTCGACTGTTATTTTACAGAAACGGAGGTTGCATCAAGAGAATGGCTACCAAGGTATCAAATTTCTCCGATCTGATCCAACGAGTCACTGCATCTTGTCTGCTCCACCCACTCGCGGGCAACCGCTCAGATGATATCTCCATCCAACGGAGCGGCTCGGGTTCCGATTCCGAAGAAGAAAGGTACGAAACCAAAGAAGAACAAGATGGATTCGAAGAGGAAGAGGAGTTTAATGATTGGGAAGCGACGAACAAGGATGAGCCCACTAACGAGAGAATAATGGAGATGGGAATGCTGATGGGTGAAGTGTTCGACGCGGTGTCGACCATGAAGAGGGCGTACGTCAATCTGCAGCAGTCGCACTGTCCTTGGGATCCGGACAAAATGCGCGTGGCTGACGTGGCGGTTGTGGCGGAATTAAGGAAGCTGGGGGTGTTGAGGGAGAGGTTCAGGAGGACTGTGGGTGGTGATGGTGGAGGAAAGGTGCGGTGGAGACTAGGGTCATCGACGCTTAGGGAGGTGGTGGCGCCGTACGAGGCGAGTTTGGAGGAGCTGAACAAAGAAGTGAAAGCCAAGCAAATTGAGGTCGACAACTTGAGGGAGAAGCTCAAGACGGCGACGTCTTTCAACAGTAGCGGTAGAAGGTCGAAGGAAAAATCAAAGAGAAGAGTCAGCTGCACTACTCAAGGTTAGTGCCTTGCTCACTCTATAAAATCATCGAAGATTTCACCTTTTCGAACTCTATTCAAATTCTGGAAATAAAGAGAAGATCTGTATGAACAAGATATTCCTAATCAGCAATGATAAACATAACCTTAACTTTGCCCAATTTGGTCGTCTTTTGATTTTTTTGTAATACTTTCTAGCTGGTGAAACCATATCTTGAATTTTATGACAGAAAGAATAAGAAAAAATCCCACGATTAAATTCAGTCTAATGCTAAAATTTCATTTTCTTGGCACTAATTAGCATGGTGATTCTTGAACCATTTTCATAATCTAACTGAGAATTCACTGATGACAGTTGCGGCAGCAGCACCAGCACCAGAACCAGAGCTATTTGAAGGTACAATGAATTTAGTAAAAGAGGCCTCAAAATCCTTCACTTCCCTGCTTCTCTCGCTTATGCGCTCTGCCCACTGGGATATAGCAGCTGCTGTAAGATCCATTGAAGCAGCATCCTCTAACGCCACTGCATTCGCAGACTCAGTAGTTGGGAAAAACCACTCGAAGTACGCATTGGAATCCTATGTGAATCGAAAAATCTTTCAGGGATTTGACCACGAGACATTCTATATGGACGGCAGCCTCTCCTCGTTGCTTCACCCCAATCAGCACCGCAGAGACTGCTTCACCCAGTATCGCGACATGAAAGCCATGGAACCTGTTGAACTCCTCAGCATTTTGCCTACTTGCAGCTTTGGGAACTTCTGTTTCAAGAAGTACCTTGCAATTGTCCACCCGAAGATGGAGGAGTCCTTGTTTGGGGACTTGGAGCAAAGACGCCAAGTGCTAGACGGGCATCACCCAAGGAGTCGGTTCTATAGTGAGTTTCTGGGGTTGGCGAAGGCAGTTTGGCTGCTACATTTGCTTGCGTTCTCTTTGGACCCACTGCCTAGTCATTTTGAGGCGAATCCAGGGGCTGAGTTTCATTCTCAGTACATGGAGAGTGTGTCAAGGATTTCTTGTAACAATGGTGGAGGGAATGTCTATGCATCAATGGTTGTCAGTTTTCCTGTGAGTCCAGGATTTAAAGTTGGGAATGGATCCATCATTAGGGCCAGGGTTTATCTAGTACCAAAAAATGGATTCTAAGCATTGTGTAGAATTCGAAGTCTGTAGCTTACTTTAGGTTGACAACCTCTTCTGCTCGCAAAACTTATGTTTCCTTTAATGAATCATGGTGTTGTTAGATTGTTGTTTCGCCCGGTTTTAATGAGCCTATCCTCTTAAATGGAAGGCTGACAATGGTGAAGCAGTGTTTATTTTTGTTCTGATGCTATATATCATTGAGATCCCACTCCCTCTTCTTTGGGACCATTGGAGCAATGCTACAAACTTGAACAAATAAAGTAACGAAATTGAAAATTGCCAACACAGGAAAAAGCATTAAAATCAGTAATGCGATAACACAGATTCAGGGTTATGGATAAATATAATAGTCTCATGCTATAACAAAAGCACTAGAAGAGCCTGTAAAATGCTTAATTGACCCCAAAAGATGTTTTGCCGCACCAAAATGCCTTATTCTATATACACCTGAAGCAGCATTTTCGGGTATAATCCATTCTATGGTTGCGTGACTTCGAGTACTTAGTTTAGAAGGTCTTGACCATATAAAGCGGAGGCAGAAATCATCGTCATCGTAAGCTGGAACCCAATGATCTTCCCCTTGAAGAATCTCAACAAGAGCAAATGTACCTTCAGTCATCAGGTCATTTCTGGGGCATGCTGACCAGAAAACAACTTTTACATTTTCACCTCTCGTAAAGGTGGCGTTCTTAGGTACATCTTTGCTGACATCACCAAACTTTACACCCAGAGGAGTTGCATCCATCACAACTGGTGTTAGCAAGCTTATTTGCTTGCCTAAAAGGTCTGGGGGTTGTGGACCAGATTGCACGGACAGTCCACTGATAAGGGCGGCTGCAAGCTTCTTGAACTCCTGAATGTAGGCAGAAAGAGTATGCGGGCCATAGAGTGTCGAAGCACCCTGGGAAGGAAACCAAGACGCGCATTAGCATCCAAAACAAGAATTTTCCAATGAACTATAAAGATTTTATATACTAGGCAGAGTTATCCCACATTTCCTAGTGTTTGACAATGTTGTCTACATCATACTGCAAAACTAAAGTAGTGCCCACAGTTTATCGTATTATTTACCATGATTCAGTAACTGACCTCATATCTCTGTATCTGGTACTCCTCAAAGGTGGTTATATATTGTGAGTATGTATTTGTCAATCCAGCTATCACTACATGAACATTTTCATCAAATTCTTTGCTACCTCCACTTGTGAGCACTGTTCTCACAGCATCTCGTAGCCGTCTTCCAGCCATCGTAGTGAATTCTGTTACACGAAGGCACAACAAAAAACAAAGTCTTATTCCCAATAAATTTCTGGCGGCTATCTAAATCCCTTTTCACCATTCCACTCAGCGAGTCACTACATGCACTGAAATATCCGATGCAACTAGATCTTTTACAACCATGGGGTCTTGTTAATTTTGATCTACCTCTCCATCTTATAACATGTTCTACTATGATTACGTCACTCTTATGGTTTGAAAGCAATATCCATGAACACTGAAGTATTTAATATATCATGAGTGGCTTTGAATTTACTCGTTTATCAAATCATAACCACAAATAAGGTCATGGATGCATATTTATTGAAGGCTGTGCAACAAACTGCCAGACCAAAAATTCATGGAATTTGAAGGCATGAAAAGAATTTCAGTTTGTGGGCATCTAATTTTATTTGACATTTCGCTGTCGGTGTTTACATTTTCAGCTGCTTGCAGAGAGAAGGAGATAAGTCTCCATCATTACTGGAGAAAGAAACTAGCTTATAAACTTTGATGTGCTTCTCATAATTTATTAATAAAAAATAGAACTGATTAAACCAAAGAAATTTGATTTAAGAATCTTTCGGAACCCTACATTCCACTGTCTCATAATGACATCTGCAGCAACGAAAAAACCAAATACATTTGACCAGGCATGATATTTGCTATAGCTTTTCTTAGCTCCACGTCAACAGGATTGGAAAGTTACTAAGACGAATTCATCTAGAGGCACAACGAGAGAAATGTTTGAAATAACCACACAGAGAAAAGTCACATTTAATTCATCTCAATCATATGAAGCACGATATGGTGCAAAGTAAAAAATATACACCTCTACAAGCTTAAAGGAATGGCAATTGGCAAATATGCAAAGTTACTACCTCCAGGTACACTGAGAATGACCAGCTGTCCTATCCTGAGAATCTGAACTGGAAGTATTGAGGGCTGCAAAAAATCCAGGATAACAAAAATTATCATCAATCTCAGTAAGTAATGTGCCCAGGTAAGTAATAATTGCAGTACAATATTTTTGACAACAAAATCATTCAATTTCAACCATGAAATGGATGACTTCCCAGAGAAAGATTACAAGCATGTTTGGGAATTACTTATAAACAGTTTAAATTATAAACAAATATAAATGAGCGGTGGATAAGTAGACAGTACTTGTGGGTCCTTTGAAATGTGTGGATAAAAAATGTTTTATAAATAATTTATAAACATGAGCCAAACACAGGCTAAACGAAGACGTCCTTGTAACAAGAAAAGTTGAGCTTCAATTCCTAATTGAACTAACACCAGTTATGATTAGCGGAAGCACGAACAACATAATGACAACAATCTGGAATGTATATGAAATCATAGTTCACTACCATGAGAAGATAAGAAGTGAGAAATCTGATGATACTCTCTTATTTCTGTTCATAATTTTCTCCTAAACTCTATAATCTTCAATCAACATAGTCGGTGAACTTGGTTCGGAAAGAGCAAGTTATCTGAGATTGAGCATAAAGGTTTCAATATGATAGCGTGTCTAACTCACCAAAAGTTCATGCTACCCTGCATTTTAGATTTCACAGTTTGTTGCATTAAAACATAGCCCAACATAGCCCAATTATATTGATTCATATTGGTGGTACTGCATTAATTCCTTTCATTTACCAAAAATGCCAATGCAACAATAAACAGATCATTGTCATGCAAATGTTGAAATGATTTTGCGCATTGATTGTTTACACTTAATCTACATACATCAAGTATATCCCAACAAAAATCTTCAGCTTCAAAGTTTTCCTTCTTTTATAGAAGAAATACATTGTCTACACTCATCATCAAATAAGATAAAACTTAGATATACCAATTCCTCAGAACGTGTGTTGAGAAACTTCTATTCAATAAAACTTTTAACTATCAACATATCAGACTTGGG
>CAIGRN010170648.1:0-14292 GCA_903798345.1 Fraxinus anomala | reverse complement strand
CAATTAAATCCTTTTGTCCACAGAATTTGCCAATTTAAAACCTAACAAATTTTAATCACGCATTTTATAGTATATACAATTTTTCAATCATATATTTTATCAACTTTTATTAAAATTTACAAAATATTAGTAAAAGTTGAATTCATTTAATAACTATTTATTAAAATGTAAACATTATCGAAGAAAATAACAAATGAAGTTTGGCAATTGAAATGTGGATGGAAAATGGAATCTTTACAATTATGATGATCTATAAATTTTGTCGAATGAAGACTCAAGCATTGCTCTTTTCTTAGGCTAGTCTAACATGCCAAATATATAACTCATATGAACTTAAATCCTGGTATTAATTTACAAAATTTATTACAACTAGTTAGATTTCTAAATTATAGAATTTTTATTTATTTATTTTACTGTAACTGAACTCTTGCATTCTCTCAAAAAGACATTCTACTCGATAAGGCTTTCAAGGAGTATTTTCAACAAATGTGTGAATCACAGACAGAGTCACACACACACACAAAAACGAACATATATCCTGTATCTATAAATCATTAAATCTTGCGTACACAAAGCTAATACCCAAAGACTCTTAAGCTGTTGTAGCAATAACTTGTAACAAATGCATTAAAGATTAGCACTGGTGGACAAGAACTGATAATTCTGATTTTCACTTTCATATGATACATGTGAAACATCTGAAAAATCTAGCAAATAAATACAACTCCAATTTGGTAATTGACGATGATAGAAATCTGATAACAAATCCTCTCACATAGCTACAACTTTCACCGTTTAAGCTCACTAGCTATGATGCTCAAATTTGGAGCAAGCGGAGAAGTGATTAACTAGAATGGAGATATTTGAATTGCATGCATGCCTTTCTTTTCAAAAGTGAGGAAATTTATAGATTTTTCTCCAAAATTTGGGATAATTCGGTTTATTTAGGAAAATGAAAGATGGCAGTCTCTTATTGGCTAATTTTGTAACTAATTTTGTTAAAAGTGTCGCATTTTACTCATTGGCCTACGTGTATTTTATTAACAGCCTATAGTCAGCTTGGATGGGGGAAGGTTCACCTACTTTGTGTGAACCTTTTACGCTCTCATTTCCCTCATGTGTTTCTTTACACTTCGTCATTAGTTCGCAAAATTCATGGATTGTATTTCGAGGTTCAACAAATAGTCCCCGAAGTACGATTTTATTATTCATATTAAATCTAGGACATGTACCTTTTGTGGTATTGCGAACTTATCGAATTTCTCTATATTAGTGCTAGCTGACATGGGTCGTATTGAGGAGATATGCTACGATTGTTGCAATTTTTGTGTGCGCTACATAGTTTATTTATGTGTTTCTATGTTAATGCCCTATGGGCATTTGACACGTGTTGACCATGCATAATCTCATCCCATCCATGTATTTTTGAATCTAGGCCAAGCACCCGTTGATACCCAATGGCTATGATTATAGGAAGCGTTCGAACGATTGAGATCTATCACTAACTCAATCGATGGTTCACGCCTCTCATCTGAACTTACAAATGTGCCCTTTTTGCGTCTTTACCACTTTCAGCATTTTTATGTGTTCTCTCTTTTTTACGGCGATATTCTTGCTCATTGGCAACTCGGCTCTCTTCTGTTATCGTTTAAGCCTTCTGACTTAGGTACATACTTCTATTTTATCTTGTGCTTGCACCTTGTTTATTTTGATATTTTTCCGAAATGATTCAAAATACATTCCATAGTTTTCGGGCTATAAGTTCTAGATTTGTGGATTCCCCTTTCGGTGTTGTTTCTTCTTTCAAAAATTTTCAACATACTTGGAAAGTTATACCCTGCTAATATTATTTCTCTTAGTTCCAGAGTTAACTTGAATCTTCCTTAGTTAGGTGTTGGCTCTTAACTTAGGGTCAAAGTGTGTACCCAAGTATGCGAACTTTTGAACAAGTCAAGTAGCAATGTTAGAGAGGTCATTGAAGCCTCATATTTTTGTTAGTTTTACTGAGAGGGATGTGAGAGAGATTCGGGGTTGATTTTTCATCTCTGATGATATAGAATTATTGTGTCCTAAATAATCCCAAATTGTTTATTTTTCCTTCCAAGGTTGTATAGCCTTTCATGACCATTCGACGGATGTGGAGCTTAGAGTCCCTTTTTTTTCATGCTATTTTCTTCTTATTTTTAACATTGTGCATAAAAGAGTGCTTTCTTTGTTTCAACCCAATGACCTCCTTTTGTTTGTTGTTATTTTTCAGTGTTACGGCGGATTAGGAAAGTGGTCATTCTAACTTCATTAGCCTCTTTTTTATGTTTTCTTACACTCTTTCATTTATTTGTATAGATAGTATCGATATTTAAACTAACATGAGGATTGATTTTAATGCCGCCCCCAAATGTCAGAAAATTTTAGCACATCCTAAGGACCCATCTTATGGGAGTTTTAGGGGGACTAAGGATGTACTTTCGCATGGGACCAAAGGTGTGACTAAGCGACCTCTACTCTCTCGAGGGGTTAACGGTGTGCCATCTATTGTGGCTGCTTCGACTCAGGGGTGGTCTTTACCTTTGGAGTCTTTACCACCATTCCTTGCCTAGAGACCCTTCTAAAGGGAAGAGAAAAATGTCAAGCGGGCCTGAATTGGTCATGGACCTCAAGTCTTTACCCTCGTCTCAACGAAGAGCTCGACACGAAGGCCTTGTTAGCATTTCTTCCATTGTTGTTAGGGCTGTCGATCCACTTATTTGTATATTAACTCTGCTTGGGAGAGGTTTACGAAAGGGGAGGAATTTGGTTGATGCTCATCTTTCGCGAGGTATTGTACTTCATAATGACCAGCAAACGGAGTATGAGGTTTGTGTTTTGCAAGCTAACAAACTGGAGAAGAAAATTGATTATTTGGAGAAGAGGTAGAAACTCTTCAGAAAAGGTTGGGAGAGGCTGAGAAAGAGAAGAAAAAGTTCAAGGAGATGAGCAAGGACGCTGAGAGAACAACATAAGTCGAAATTCTGTCATGCCATTTTATCCTCTCCAAGTGGGCAAACAACTAATGTATTGATTGTCATTGCTACAATGTAGGCTTACTTGGTGGCCGATGTTAAAAGGATCACCAACGATTTGGAGCTGACCAAAGTCATGTAGCCTAGTCGCCATAACTGATATCGAGATTTTGCGCCTCAGAGAGGAACTTCAATAAGTAAAGGCTAATCATTATACTATCTCCCAGGATCTTGACAATACGAGGAATGAAAAGACCTTACTTCATAATCAGCCGGAAAGTACTGAGACAAAATTAGCTCTTGCGGAGTCTAGCCTTTTTGGGGTAAAAGCTAATGAGGTGAAGCTTATTATCAGGAATTTCCATCCTGAGTGGAATATGGATTTCTTAGATGCTCGTGAAGAGAATGTCGGGGTCACCCTATCTTTCGAGGATACTCCGTCAGCTTTTGAGACTTTCGATAATCCGTCCACTTCTCTCGAAGCTTCCCAACTTGTGGATCCTCTGATTATTCCTCCCAGCGAGGTCGTTGCTAGTGCTAATCCAGAGGTGCTTCTGTTAATGTTTGTCTTTCCTCTGAAGCATGAGTACCTTTAGGGGTAACACCCCATTCAACCAAGACGATCCCGCTCTCGGGAATCTCCAGTCATTGGTTAACTTAGATAGATAGCTTGTTTTTGTCTCATTTCATTAATGAAATTTCATTTCTAGTTTGTACAAAACTGCTAATTTGACATTTTATTAAAGAAATTTCATTGTTTATTTTGTACGATTTCATTCATTTGGTTATCTATTTAGGCTCACGCAGCTTTACTCATTCGTCATTTAATTATGCTTCGAGTAGATGCATTTATGACAATCGTGTCTTAGTAACATAATTTGTTGTATTTTTTACAACGTAGCTTACCAATCAAACTTTATTTAATCATTGTAACAACATAAGGGGATAAATATTAGTATCTTGTCCCTTGCCATGGTTCTCATTACTAAAGTACTTTGTGCGTTATTACAATTTGTCATGACATTTAAACGTAGGGTAACGTGGTCTCGCCCTTATGATAATAATTTCCTTTGGGTGAAAGTTTGTCCCCATTTTTCTTTGACGAATTTAACTTTGCCTTCGCGATTACTAAAGGAAGCAGGGCTCTTGATCCGTGTTTTCGTGTTGTTTTATATGTTAGGTGAATTGGTAGAAAAGGTGCGAATGTAGGAAGCAAAGAGTCATGATGATATGAACCAAGGAAAGGAGGAATTGAAACTACGCAAAGAAGGTTAAAAAAGAATCTAAAAATGAAGAAAAACGAAAAAACTCAAAAGAGAAGGCAGCAGGCACCACTCATATGGCCAGAAAAGCAGAAGATTGGGCGTCCAGGTGCTACCCTCTTATGTTATGCGGTGCTGAGGCACCATAATCCCAGCGCCTAGGCGTTTAATCTAGGGTTTATCTTTTTTGTTCAAAAAAAGCCCACCACTCCTAATTCGAGATAGACTTTAAAGAGGCATAAATACAAATTGAGAGACACTTTTCAACTATACTTCGGCGAGGCAAAGTAAGAGATCAAGGCAATTGACCGAAAGAAATGGTGAGAAGAATATTGATCCAAACTCCGAAACAGTTTTTCTCTTTTTCTTCTCAATGTTTATGATTATGAATTCAAGATTTCCTTATTCTTCCATCGTGAACTAATTCATTCATTGAGGGGATTGATGTAGTCAAAACTTGAAACTATGTTTTGATTTTCAATAATTTTTTTTTTTGAGATTTTTCTTTTAAATTTATTTGTGTTATTTATTCTTAATATTTTCAATTAATTGACCATTAATTGATTGATTTGATATTTAAGATTTGGCACTCGAGAGAGAATTCTGAATGTGATTATAGAATAAAACAACCTACGATTTATAGATTTCGAGAGAAAGTATAATTTTCACAAAGGACCATAGAACTTGTGAATTCCTAGATATTGATTTGGAATAGAGATATTGGAATTGAAATTTAAGAATAGTTTTCATTCGATACTCGAGAGAGGGAGTAGAAATATATTAGGGTTCTTGCTTATGAACTTGGAAAACCAATTGGAGATAATTATAGAATTAAGAGACAAAGTTGATAGTTAGATAAAATCAAAACCATAGGCTCGTCTCAAATTGTTTCAATTTCTACAAACTTGCATTATATCGTTGATTTAGTCAAACTCTCACCTTAGATTTATTTAATTTACATTGATCTGATAAATTCGATCGTCTAGATAAAGTAAAGTCTATTTTAATTATGTTCCTACCTGGGAATTTAATTAAATCCATGTGTGTTCGAGATCTTAACTTCACCATTATATTATAAAACTTAACATCGTGATCTTGTGGTATAATTTGCATCTAACAAATGGACACATGTTAGCGCTTTCAGTTGCTTTAGAGTGGGTTTTCCTAAGATACCATTATAAGCAGATTTGCTATCGATGATTAGAAAATCCATGTATCTTTGAAACACAATTGGCTTTTCATCGAGCTCAATTGTGAATATAATTTGTCCTCTCGAGATCAAACTGTGTCTCCAGTGAACCACATAAGGGTTCAGCTATGGGTATCCGAGGTGATCGACCTTAATTTGATCAAACGCATTTTCAAACAAAATATTCATAGAGCTACCATTGCCCACCAGCATATGGCTAAGGCTATTATAGCTCGTATTACTAATGCATCACAATAGGGATATATGATTCTGTAATCATCACTATTAAATGTAATTGGAAGAGATGTGATTTTAGGATTACCTCAAATCCAATATACTTCCTATGCGGATCTTTGGTGACACGAGAGTAGTTTCCTTGTGTGTTCATTGTTTCTCAACCTATGTAAGGGCCTCTGATTATGGTGTTGATTTTCCTTATCGGGGGTTGAGAACTAAAAGCGTTTGCTAGTGTTGGTACTGGCTCAACCTGCTAGTTTAATTCTTCGACCTCATCTCGTGGTTGGATAAAATGATCTCCTGCTATCAACCATTCTATACGAACCTCTTCGTTGATTTTGCCGATTAGCTATCTTAAGTAACTCGTAGCATTCATCCATATTGTGATCTCTCGAGCGTGAATATTCCAAAACTTCACTTTTTGATTCTTAGACGAGGGATCTTCCTCGCTAGAGATATTGCATGCACCTTACTTGTGGACTCGTTAGTGCGTGAGTGTTGCGTTGATAATTTGGAAGAATATGCTGAGGTTTTACCCTTGAATTTTTCTTTGCGAACTTGCTCCATCATCTTTATATTGGTGATGGTATCCTATGTTTGGATCTCGCTTTAGATCAGATTCACTAACTAATGATAGGAGGTTGGAATTCGGTTGTGAACATCTTACCAAAATGGAGTCTCTATCAGCAGACAGTTCCACAAGGCATCTCTGACCTTTTCATCCGATACAATTTTGCCAGCTATTAATTCAGCACCGAACCGTACAAAATAGCTTTTGAGAGATTCGCTTTCTTCCTATCGTATGTCATTCAACTTAGTGGCTAGTGCTTGCCTCATTCCGCTTCCAACAAATTCTCCTAGGAACGCATGTTTCAGTTGCTGCCATCTTTTAATTGATCCAAGTGATAGTTTGCTATACCATCTGTTAGCAGGTCTGTCTAGTGTTAGATGAAAGTCTTGGCACTTTAATATGTGACTTGAATTTTTTAGCCTCATCTACATCATATACTCGAATAGTTGATACCTAGGTTCTCCTTTCGCGCTACATTTCTCGACCACAAGATGAAAAACATTGTCAGGAATTGGCACCTCTTTGATCTCCTTGGAAAATGATAAATATTCATCTTCGTCATCCATCTCATATACCTAGTCGATTGATCTTTGTATTCTTTAACCAAAAGAGTGTTGTACAAAGTGCCGACAATGTTTTTGCTCTCCGATCTTCCTGGTAATAATATGAGTAGATCTCCTATCGTGTGAGCTTACCCCATCCATAGGCCTCTCTAAAATGTTTTAGCCTTACATCTCTCATTCCTCTTCTTCCCTAGGGCACTATCACCAGCTTTCGACATTTACAGGCTAGTACTCTTTTCGTGAAAAAGCTAGCAACGTGCATTTCTCCTTTTTCCCTGGATTCTCAATTTTTCCACGCAATGACATATTTTCCACCGTTAATACTTTCATGCTTTCAGCATTCTCTTGGATCATTTTTGCAATGCATATCTTTTTCCTTAAGCGACGATGTTGAGTAGGAGAAATGTTGGCTTGCGACTTTGCCAGTGTTTCCTCTCACTATTGTTTTCGATTAGCATCACTATCCGCAGGATCATCACTACTTATTCTTTGTTTTCAACCTCTGGTATTAATTTTCTTTCCGTTGAATTCATTTTTCTTAGATCTTAGGGATTTCAAGGTTTTTCAGCTACAACACAACTTTGTGGTTTACCTTTTCGAAGTTTTTCCATAGATAGTACCAATTTGTTGTCGATAGAAATCTTATCAGCAAATTCTCTGACCTAGTCGCGATTTTTACATCTTAAACTCACTCTTTTGATACTTAAACTTGGAACAAGAGGAGAAATGACTATTTGGGATAAAGATATTTGAATTGCTTGCCTTTCTCTTCAAAAGTAGGGGTATTTATAAATTTCCCCTCTAAGATGTGGTATAATTCGATCATTTAAGGAAAACGACGGATGGTGACCTGTTATTGGCTAACTTGTAATTAATTCTATTAATAGTTTCACGTTTTACTCATTAGCTTACGTGTATTTTATTAATAGTCTGTAGCCAGCCTGGATGGGGAAAAGGTTCGCCTACTTAGTGTGAACCTTTCAATCTCTTGTATCCTTCGCGTGCTTTATGCTTCACCATCAGTTGGCAAGATTCACAGATTGTATTTTGAGGCTCAACATTAACGTCGAAACATATTCATAGAAAAAGTTCATAGAAAGTTCTTTTGGTGTTAGCGAATGAGTGACCTGATATTTAATATGATATTTGACTATGTTTTCATATAGGAAAATGGTAAAAGGTTATTTAGCTATTTGTATGTTGTAAAGCGGAAACAAGAATTTGGACATTAGCTTGTCTTAGCTTTGTGTGCTTCAGATAAGAAAATAGGCTCTAATTAAAGGGTTTCTGTTTTTGTTGGGCACCAGATAATATCATCTGGTTCGTTTTCCAGAACTAATAGCTTTATGTAAACTATTTTACTTATCTTTTTGCTTAAAAAATCCATCGTGGACAACTTTTCGCTTTTCCTGCTATTTTTGAGAGCCAAATATTCGTTCTCTTGATAATTACTATATAAATCCTGAACAAATCTTAATTCAACTTTTTGTACTTAATCACTCGTAAAGCAGAATAAGTCTCAAACTTGGTTATTCAAGATTCTAAATCAAAATGAATCAGGATTGTGTAATCTTCCCTGGTATATTGTGAAAATGTATGTTTATAAAATAGGTTTAAGATTAATGATTGAACTTTGGTCATAGCCTCCAACTGAATCTCCTTAAAGGTGAATCAATACTTCTCCTTTGGCCTCAAAAGAAAACGAGTGAGAGAGACTTATTTTTGTAATGATGAAAATGTAATAAAAGGTCGAAGGTCGAAGGAGAAAATAAAGAACACCTAGGGCATGAGAGATTGTTAAGTTGTAGAGTTTAATTATTATTATTGTATGGAACTAGTATGCAAGAGAGATTGGAAGGGAGGTGGGAAAGCCCCTTTCCGCTGGTGAGGGGCATAGAGCTTTTGGATCCAAAATTTCATGAAGGATAGTTTATGAAAGTGTTTGTAAATTTCGAGTTTTTTTCTAATTTATCATATAAATAGTGAGTCATTATTAAGCTTTTGTATTTCCATCATAAAAAAAGAGAGAGGTAAGAGAAGATAGGTGTGTAATTTTCTTTTCATCATAGTAAATTATTCCACGGAAGAAGACATAGTCTGAAATTGATATGAACTTCTATAAATCTTACGTGTTCTTGAATGTTTCATTTTCTTTCTACAAATTGATTGCTCTCTGTTGAATAGAGTTAGAGTTTCTAATTTTCAATAATCGATATCATAGCTTATAATTTTGATCGAGAGCATTAACTCAGGAAGACAAAACATCATTAAGGATCTACAAGTTTGATTATATAGATATTGCATTTTGGAGCATGCAAACTATTCCAGCCCCTTCTGAATCTGAAGCTAGAAGGAATGAAAGATGATGTGTGAAAACTCATTGATTGTCAGGTACGGGTGTTATCCAGTTGACACTATCGAAAAACGTTGATCACTATGTGTAACTTAAATTAGACAGAATATTTGTCTCCTTATTTCAAAGAACATTAACAGAATATTTAAATATAAATCATTATCAATATCAGATGTACTAATTAATAAAAGTTGAAAAAAAAATGTAGGAATAAATACAATAATATGAAAAAATTGAAACAATTAGTTCAATTAAAACGTAATGGAAAGTAAGAGCATTGTATAAATAATTATGATTTAATTTTATAAATTCAATATTTAAATTTCTAAAAACTATATATCTAACATTAATTTCTAATAGCATCTTAATTTTCTTGTAGTACAATAATTAAAGCCTAAAAATAAATTATTTAAAATTTTAGTTGAAGGTAGAATTAAGATAATTTTTAGTTAAAATTCACAAAGAGTCTATAGTATTGTGCAATTCTTAATTCAAGTTTTCAAATATTGGTCAAAAGCATCCTCAAAATTTCTAATAAAAATAAAAATATATATATAGAAAACCCATTTTGAATTTTGAAAATGTCTTTAGAATTTTTGAAGAGATTTTATTTTCGAAACGCAAATGAAAATAAAAAAAAATCTAGCATCTTTAAAATTCTCATGAAATCAAACCCACCTACCATAAAATACACTAAATCCCAGCTATACCTTCATTTTCTAAAATTTATTTTTACTTAATTTTATTTTCAATCATTCATTTCATGGCATTCACAAATTTTTTCAAATTTTCAACTATACATTTTATCGACTTTTATCAAAATTTATTAAAAGTTTGATTTTTTTTTTACTAAATAAAATAGATGCTCAAGTTTGACAAAGTTTTAAAAAATAAAATAGCAAATTTTTAGATCAACTGACGTAATATATAGTTAAAATTAGATAAAAATTATAGATCATCAAAATTTAAATTTAACTCGCTGAAAATTTGATTAAAAAAGATAAAGGCAAAAAGTATTGAGGCGTATCTGACCACCTCAGCGCATCTTAGTAGGTAATAAGCGTAACGGCTTTGAACTAAAAAAAAGGTGCAAGTTTATCATGTTACAGTTGGGTTGGGTTGGGATGGGGAAAGGTGACAGTCAAACTCTTGTGCTCTAAGAATTCAACAATGGAGGAATTTAAAATATTTGAGGAAACATTGTAATGGATATTCCCATTTATTCGTGTCCAATGTCGTCTAATCGACCAATCAAATCTAGTCACTAATTAATAATTAATTAATATTAAGTAAATAGTATCGCCTCCTCGTTTTTTGTTCTCACATGTTATCCCTCTCTTTAAAGTAGAAAGATGTGATTGGTAAATGAAGAAGTTTAACTATTGAAATTTGTGATCAGATTCATTGAAATTTTGAAGGAATCTACATTCTAATTCACTGGCAATGTTCACGAATAAAGCTTAGTTGCAAACATTTGGCATAAATTCAACCCCGGGGATTAAAATCAAATTTTGATAAAAATTGATCAAAAGCGTAATTGAGAAATTATGGGTTCCATAAGATATGCGATTAGAATTAATTATTAAAATTTAAATAAAAATCGCGATTTTAATATTCCCACAAAAAAGGGCGCAAGCTGTGTTGTGTGATATGCCAAACTACCACTTTGCACGTCAAAAATGTGTTAAAAGAAAAGAACTTTGAACATCTTAATCTAATGATATTGCTAGAAGTCTCATTTTACAATTTTCATTTCTACGGTCCTATATGGTGATTGCGTGGAATATTGGTTATAGTATGGTTATTGACGTAGAATGTAGCATTCTGATTTGATCTTTTTTTTCAACCAAACGATGTTTAAACAATTTGAGAAAAATCAAAATCTAAACCAAATCAGTTAAAGCGTTTTGAATTTTCTCAAACCCAAACCTAACAGGTTGGTCTAGTATTAAACCGCCTTGTGACCCTATATTTTTTTCTCCATGATCGTTTTATCATCCCTATTTCATTATTATAAAATATTTTCATACTTTAATTGGCAAAAAAAAAAAAAACTATGTACGTCAGACTGTAAATTTAAATAGCCGATATTATAGAGTTTTGATTCTCGATGTTTGCAACATAAAGATTGAAGATGAAGAGAGTTTTGACTTTGGTAAACGGCCGTCTACTTTGATGGAGTGATTGGTAATAGGGTCATATAATTAGGATAATTAATTAATTTTTTATATTTGATAATGGAAAGTTGACAAAGATATTCATAGTTGTATTAAAAAAATATAACTAATTGTATTGAAAGTTTGATAGTTATATTTTATTTTGGAGGCTAATATCGTAATGTATCGTCCAATTTCTGGCCAAATTTGAAATAACAATCTTATCATTTTATTTTATTTTTATACGTTTTTTGTTTGATTTCAAACCGTCGTTAAAATTCCAAAACCTAAACCAAATTGTTCTAGAGTCAAAATCATTTAGTTGATGGATCCATATGGAATCAAATCGACTTATTCAAAAAGACATTTCAATTTGATTTTCCAATTTGTTTATTTTTGCTTACAGACCTAATAAGGATGATAAGTGATGGAATGTTATAGACTAGTAAAAATTTAAAATAACTTGAAATTCAATAATCTAATTTAAGACAGAATTAAAATTTGATGCCCCTATTTAAATTGGAAAATGTGTGTTGTGCATCACTCTTTACATAATATTTTATAAATTAATGAGATGTCAAAAAGAAAGTGGGATAGCTTTATTTTTTTATTTGATTGATGAGATTTTAACTCAATTAAATCTTTTCATATTATTTATTGGTAAAAAAATCTGTAAGTTGTACTATACACGTAGCAAAACGGATTGAAATTTGGTTGGAAGTTCAATGACACGAATGAAACTTACCCATAAAGTATAGATTGAGGTCCAAAGCATTGGACTGCACCCAACAAAATTAAAAATATTAAGGCTGCAGATTTTTTATTTATAAGAAGAATAAACTAGGTACTAGTCTTTAATATTTTTAAGACTTTAATATACGACCATTACTTTTAAAATTTCCCAATCTCAATGAAGATAAGTGTCCCTACTATGTGTAGCACAATATTTTCTAACCCCAATTGGTTGATTTCTTAGTATTTAAACACAACTTGCCCATTATTTGAGTGGCTATTGGAGAAATAGAAAATAGCCGCGTGGGACATTTTCCGCTTAAAGAAAGCCATTTCTTTATTATATTTATAAAAAGAAGGAATGGATCTTGAGAAATGTTTGACAAAGGAAATTGTTATTAAAATTGGATTAAAATTGAAAAACTAGTCCTTATTGTTGATTTTTATTAGACGAGTGAGACCCAATAACGGTTATATTTTTAATTTTAATTGACTTTTAATCTCTACCAAACGAGCTCTAAAATATACTAATGGATATCTCGACTTTCTTAAAAGTTCAATCCAATAGAAATAGTGGCAGTGTTTAGAACGACTCCTATCGATCCATCTGGCGCATCAGTAAATGAATGGTTAGTAGTTGTAACTACGAGAACTAATGCTTTCGTACAAATGTTAAATTAAGAAAAACACCGTACGTGAAGTAAAAATAAAAATAATATAAAGAAAATAAGAAATTTATTTTAGCAGCAAAATAGTCTTTAACCTCTTAATAGTTAAGTTAGTTCCCTGCTTTCGTAAAGTTGCAGAATCGTTCCAAAATGCACGATATTGTCCAAAATCCATTGAATTGTCATGTTTCTTTCACATGATCCAACGTTATGAAATTAGAAATTAGGTTTTGTTTCACAAATTAACGTGAAGACCTAAGAATTCGAATTGAAACATGCCTTTGTGTGGTTTACAAGACGAGTCAATAAAAAATTAAAAAAATTGCAATACGTTCAAGATGAATCTGCTATTGTTTAAAAGCTGAAAACCAATTTATTGATTGTTTAATCAAAGAATCAATTTCGTGAGTTCATATCCGACAAACCATAAGTATGGTGAAGGGGCCAAGAACATAAAATGGTTCTTATAGTGTAGGTCAGCTATTCCCCGGACCCAGGTTGGCTAAAAATCTTTATTGAGGTACACGTAAACAAGTGTTTAAAGCGTGACTTCAAATCCAATGAATGCAAGATCGTAAAATAATGAATAAACGATATATTGTAATAAAATCAGTTATAAACTAGCCAATAAGGGGCAGACATTTGTCATTTTTCCTAAATGATCCAATTGCCCATAGGGCCTGGAAATCTACAAATACTTTCGCTTATGAGAAGAAAGGACATGCAAATTCAAATCTCTCTCTTTCAAATAGTCACTTCTCTTCTTATTTCGATTTGCGTATCATAACAAGTGAATTTAGGAGGCAGAAATCCTAACTAGGTGAAAGAAACTTTTTGATCCGATTTCTATCGTCAACAAATTGGTGTCGCTTGTGGAAAATTTGAGCAAAATAAACCACGAATTTCTCTATTGTGGTTGAGAAATCCTTGAGATTTGACAAGATGAGCTAAATGGAAGCAAGTCTAGAAGAAATAATAGTGTTGGAGGTTGAAACATAAGAGTCCAGTTATAATCTGGCCAGTAGTAATGCTAATCCAAAAAGAAAACAGGAGTGAACATCGATAGCATTTCAGGCCAGCATCTCTTGTCAGAGACCATGGCCAATGGAAAAGAGCTCGTAGTATGAAGACAAGACAAGAAATGGTGGAAAGCCTCGAAGCACTAGCAGCAGAAAACATATATTTGCGTGCAAAGTATGAGAATCTAAGGGCGCATTGGCAGGATGAAAATAGCCTGAGGGGAAACTCTCATGGCTGATAGTACAACTAGCATAATCATGGAAAAACCGAAGAGCAAAAAATCATAGCAATTTTTATAATATTCACTCATATGAAGAATATGAAGGTAAATATGTAATGAAGAGATATATGAGAAGGAGGGTCTGAGGTACCAGTTACCATTAGACTCAAACAACGACTGGCCACCATGAAAACAAGCAATCATAGGAACATTCTGTTTTGCGCTGAAGTAGCTAACAATTAAAAGAAGGTTCAGACGATTGTGTAAGGAACAAACCTCTTGAGATAAAGTCCCAAAGATGGGTGCTTTATTTATGAAGATT
>CAIGRN010170634.1:0-13276 GCA_903798345.1 Fraxinus anomala | reverse complement strand
AATATTTTTTAAAAAATAAAAATTTAAGACCTTAATTAAATAAATAATAATTCATATAAAATTTAATATTCAGTATTATTAATATAGGGTGTGTTTGAGCCACATTATTTTGGAAGAATGTATTCTGGATTAGTAGATTGATGGAGAATGTGTGGTTGAAAAAAAAGGAAAAGTTATTGATGTGATTAAAAATATTATTTTATTGAAAAATGTGTAGTTGAAAATGAGTAGAAAAATGAAAATGAAAATTTAATTGGGTACCAAACAGGGACTAAGTATGTAATCTTGAGCCAATATAAGAATTTTAATTGCCATGAATTGAATTCAATTGATTTCCGGGGTTAAGAATTTGAAGTAGCAGATCCCAGACTTTAACAAATATGGTACATGGGTCCCGAATTAAAAAAATCAGCCATTTATCTTGCAAACTTTCAAGTCGCTTCACAATCTTTTCCAGTGATAATTACATGTCTTGCACTTGGACCTCTGTTTCAAAATTACTTTTGCAAATCAAGTAGATTTTCCATTTCAAAGTTTGATTTCGACATACACCATTTTAGCACAATAGAGAACGTGTAGATAAACTACTTATAGAAATAAAATATACGAATAAGCTATTTTGTTTGATGAAAATTAAAATCAATTTTTTAATAAATAGTAATAAAAGTTAATAAGATGTGTAATTGAAGAACTATGAGTCCCATAAAATATATGGTTAAAATTAAATGTTGACTTTAATTTAAATTAAAATCTATATTATAATTCCTACCAAACTCTATGGCTTTAAATAAAGAAGATCCACGACTTTAAAGACAAAAAGATGGTTGATGTCTTGTTGATCAGACTCTGACCCGATCCGACCCGTTAACTGTTAGATCCCGCAAGCATGAATATAGACTGAATCTTCGTCCAGAGCCTCTGGAAATTGCACCCACGCACTCGATTGAGCGCTTGTGCTAAATCACCAGATTTTTGCTGGGGGGTAATTTTGTCAAAGTAAGTTTTCGGCGGAAGAAAATAAATAGTTGGTGGCCATAGTTGGTTGAAATTGGCGAGGCACCACTAGGGAATGGCAAAAACCCCATTAAACCCGATACCCGCGAGGTCCCGCCCCGAACAGTGCTGGAATTACCCACTTATTCGGGGCGAGGTCAGGTAATGAGGTCCTCGCTCCGTTTAATTTAGTTTTAGTTTTTTACAAATTAGTTTTTCAATTTTTTACCGGCAGCCCATAAGCCCATTACCTGACCCATTTAAACAAACAATCAGTGAGTTAGTAAGTTAAAGTAATTTCACATTTCTCATTTCTTCCTAGACGACAGCCAGACCTAGAATCCCAATTTCTTCATTTCATTCAATTTGACGTGAGGATCAGGACAGTGAGGCTGGAGGTGGCGTCGCGGCGATGGCTTTCACAGTAAGTCACCTGCATATTGATCTTGTTCACTATTCTTTTCAGTTCAACCCTCACTCTCCCCCATTTCTTTCTTTTCCAGGATCGTATTCGTGTGTGTGTGGTGTGGGAAAAAAATTAAAATCAAAATAAAATCAAATGACGCCAAACGTAGAACGGCAGAAGAACACTGGAGAAACCTAAGCATTGGTCTACTTTAACAGACAATGCAGTTTGATTTATGATTTGAAAAATCAAAAAGTACTACACATACTGCGTGTGTTTGAGAAGTTTTTTGTGATAAAGAACTTAATTTGTTTGAGTTATGTGTGTATATAAGTATGTATTTTATAGGTATATATATACCCAGCACTGCCGAACTCGTATAGCTTTCCACGGCTGCCGGCTGGAGAAGATGATGAGGGCACTTAATTACTTAAATGGGAGAATTGCAGGTGGGGGTGAATTATTAAGTAGGGGCACTGATCATGCACACATATTGAACTTGATAGTTAAGGATGGTTTGGAGATCATTAACTCGAGTGTTGAGAAAATTCGTGACAGCGTTGCATACTGGACAGCAACTCCAAAAAGAGTAGAAAATCTCTTGTTCCAAAAAGTTAGCACTTGATTACAAAACTAGGTGGAACTCTACGTACTTAATGCTTCATAGTGCTTTAAAGTATAGGCATGTTTTTCCTCGACTAAAGCAACGTGAGTCACAATATAGATATTTGCCTAGTGATTAAGATTGGAAATTGGCGAAAGAGATATGTGAAATGTTGGAGGTTTTTTTTTTGAAGTGACTGAAATATTTTCTGGGACTAAGTACCCAACATCAAATCTTTATTTTTCTAATATTTGTGAGATAAAGTTATCAATTTACGATTGGATGAAATCGCCTTATGANGACTGAAATATTTTCTGGAACTAAGTACCCAACATCAAATCTTTATTTTTCTAATATTTGTGAGATAAAGTTATCAATTTACGATTGGATGAAATCGCCTTATGAGGAAATCAAAATGATGGCTTCAAGTATGATTGACAAGTTTGAAAAATATTGGAGCGAGATTCATGGAATTTTGGCAGTAGCTAGTGTGTTGGATCCCAGATTTAAAATGAAGTTGGTTGAATATTATTTTCCAATGATTTATGGAAATGAAGTTTCGCATCTTGAGATTGAAAAGATTAGGAAATTTTGTCCCAAGCTGCTAAATGAGTGCAAAACAAGACATAGATCAAGTGGGAACGTGACTAAATTTTCAAGTAGGATCGAGGCATCTACTTCATTAAGCAAAAAAGATCGATTGGCGCAATTTGATTTATTTGTTTCTAATACCACTAGTACTGATAGTACGAAGTCAAAGCTTGATATTTTTTTGGACGAGCCTCTATTACCTAGATCTAATGATTTTGACATATTGGTATGGTGGAATGCAAATTCAACAAAATATCCTTCTTTGCAAAAAGTTGCAAGAGATATTTTAGCTATTTCAGTATCCACAGTGGCGTCAGAGTCTGCATTTAGTACTAGTGGTAGATTTGTTAGTCCACACAGAAATAGGTTTCATCCAAATACTTTGGATGCTTTGATGTGTGCTAGAGATTGGTTATGGGTTGACATTTATGGTACGAGAAATACAAATTCCTTTGATTTTCATAATTGTGTTTTTTATTATTTCTTTACTGCTAACTAATTTTATTTATTGTTAGAACATTAACCACTTTCATCGTACTTTTGAAGATGAGGTAAATTGATTTTTCTTTAAATGGACTTGTATACAAATAGTTAAATACATTATTTATCTAACTAATAATTACTTTTACAGTCATCAACTTTTAAGGAGCCTGATATAGACATTTTAGAAGATGGCAACACTTGAAGATCTACAACATGAAATGTTTCATTATATGATGTTTGCCCGCTATCTTACAATCTTCAAATTAAATCTTGTATGGATATTGTAATCATATCAAATGATAAAGTATTTTACTTTTATGGGTATTGTATATAACATGATAATGTACTTTGGATTTAACCTTTATTTTATTTTTAATGGTTTTATATTTATTATATTATAGAAATATCATAATCATTACATATATGAAAAGCTGAATTTAAAAAATAAATAAATGAAAACAGGTAATAAACGGGGCTCCGTCCTACCTTGCCTTGCCTTGCCTTGCCTTGAATGGGTAATAGGGCGGATGGGATGGGGCCCCACCTGGTCTCCTCCGCCAATGTGGTGGAAATTTACAATTTTAGGGTTAAAGATTATTTGAATTTCCCAAAAATGCCCCGTCATAAATACCAAATGACTGCGGTCAACAGGGACGAGATGTTGGGAGTAGGTGAGTGGGCCCATTTTATGCTTCATATGTTTGTACATTGATTTATTGTTTGACTTAAATTGAATGGGAGTACTTTCTTATCGAATGTAACTTTCTACCAACCAATAGCAAAACAAATATTTTTAGGGTCTTTAAACTAAATAAATTACTCATTAAAATAATAATTAATTAACAAAAATATGGGTAGATATGCTAAACTGAGTATTTTATCCAGATATTAATCGCACTTTTGTATTTATTTATTTTATTTAAAAATATATGGGATAAATAAGTGTTTTTTTATGCCCTCTCAACAAAATCTTTAAACGAAAATCGTTATTACGGACAAGATAGATTAATTAATGAAAAGTTGAATCTAATGAAAAAGAGTCGTGAACATACACAATAGAAAAATATTAGGGATTTTAAATACAATTTAAAAAGAAAATGCAGCGTTAATATAGTAGGTAGTTACATTAAACTGCTTAAATTATTAACGATTATAGATAAAGCCTCTTAATTTAACAAACCAATCCCTTAAACCCGTTGAATTGTTACTATGTCGTGTAAAATTTTCATCATAACTTACTCGTTTCACAGTAGATTGATTACATGAAATTGAAGAATCTATAATATATAAAAGTTAAGGGGGTGAAACGTCGAAGTTGAATAAATGAAGGGAGCGGCATAAGAAATATGAAGGACGGTTTGGTGTAATTTAACACTTCCTTCATAGGGATGACAATGGAATGGGTATAGGAAGGGTCAGCCATTCCCACTACCGTCCCATCGAGTATTTTTGTTATTTTGTCTCACCCCCATACCCGTTTAAAGTGAAGCGGGACGGGTTCGGGGCAAGACAGGTCATCTGCTCCATTTATTTTTTCTTATTATTATTTTTTTATTTTATTTTTTGTTTTTATTTACTTAGTAAGTATTATTACTTTTTTATCAATTTATTAGAAACAACTTATGTTCTCTTTAAAAATATGATAAATTTATTATTTTTGTTTGATAAAAAATTTAAATTTAAAATTAACTTTAAACGTGATAGGTAATAGGGCATGGACTATGATTCCAGTACTCACCCCGTACCCGCTTCGGGCAATGACTATCGCCCCGCTTACCCGATTATGAGGGTAATCCACACCCTGTTCGGGTCGGGGCCCCACAGGTTTCGGGTTGAATGAATTTTTTTTTTCATCCCTATTCCTTTAGCCCTTGTTTGACTCCATCATAATGAGAATTTGGAAAAAAGAAATGTATTTTGAAATAATAATTTTTTGAAAATTTTATGGTTACAAAAAAAAACAAAAAAACAAAAATTATGAATTTACGTGTAATATTATTTTATTAAAAAATATCCGATTGTTAAGAAGAGATATAAATGAATTATAATTTTAATGAAGTCAAACAAAGACTTAATTGGTTTTTTATTAATTGATCTTTATCAAGTGATCACACCTAATTATATCTTTGTCGTTTTCACTTGTTATGTACCAAAGATTGTCTGTTTAATTGTTTTGGAGTCCCAACAATTATTGCAAGTGGTCACAACTTTGATCAGTACACACATTTATAATTTTTTTTTTATTTTTCTCTCAAAATTATTGAGAATAATATTTTAATTACACAGATAGATTGAAAAACACAAAAATCAATTTTAGATTTTTCTTTTGTCCTAATGAATTATTATTCTTGGATATGCTAAATTGACAAAGTTTTAGTCAATTAAGATACTCCTCGTCTGTTAAAAACATAGAATAAAAAGAAGTTTTGAAATGAAAAACCTATTTTTTCATAAAGCAACCTATCCACCAATTAATATTAACCCAAGCAACATTTCTACAAAACTTCAAAAAATCTAATAATAGTAACGCTAATAAAGAAAATAGCAATAATTAATTTTAAATGTATAAGGTCATTGACAACAATTGCCAATACAAAAGGATGACTCTACCAGGAGTCACCTCCTTGGAAAGATTAGTTTGCCAAGGGGCGAGTCATTTCAATTTATTATCGCAAGAGTTGTCGTTATTTATTGAACGACGGTCCTTCACCTATCACCATCCGTCCATATCAGAGTAGTAATCTCTTAAACACGTGATTATATAATTTTAAAATAAGTGCAAAAAACTAATTAAACACAACAATTAAACTCCCAAAAAAATAATTTCCATGATTCAAAAGTGTAAATTTTGAAAATTGTTACATCCACATTTAGATTTAACTAGTAAGCAACATGCGTTATCTTGTAATAAATATAAATGTTTGTATTATTGAAATTTTAAATAATAATAATTCAAGTAAAAATACGAGATAAAGATTAAAGATGACAAACCATAAAACACAAACAAGCAAGCACAGTTGTTGGCATTTGCAATGAACGAGAAAAAGAGTTGGCCAGACGAAGAAGACAGGATCTTGTCCATGTTGGGGAGGCAAGGTAGAATCAGTTGATGTACAGACCAAATGGAGCTAAAACCTTTGCTTTGTCCTCGATAGAACATGCACTTTCATCTTGAATTCAGCTTACATTTAATTCCATATTTGTTTCGTAATATTAGATTTTATGTGTATTTAAATAATATAAATATGAGTGGTAGATAAAAAAGTAGTACTTGTGAGTTCTACAAAATATGTGGATAAAAAAATAGATTTAACTAAAACTATTTGTATTTTAGCCTTCATTTGAAAAAAAATTATAAACGATTTAATTTATAAATAGATATAAATGATGTGTTAATTTCACAAACGATCACTGAAGTTAAATGTCTCTCACAAACGGTCACTGAATTTTCAAATTTTTTGGGCGAGTTTTGCGACAATTTTTCGGCAACTTTCGACCACCAAGACCGTCGAATTTGGATATCGTTGGAAATCCCACAATGTCCTCTTCAATTACCACAAAAAATCTCCCTATAACTCTAAGAGATTCGGCCGTCATATACTCATGAAGTCGGCTACCGAAAAATCTGAAAATCAGATTTTCAGATTTTTTGGGCGAGTTTGTGGCAATTATCTAGCTACTTCCGACCATCAATACCGCTGGTTTCGGATACAGTTGGAAAGCCCACAATGTCATCTTCAATTCCCACGAAAAATCTCCCCATAACTTTAACGGATTTGGCCGGAATAAACCTACGAAGTCAGCTACCCAAACTGGGTATATTTTCGATTTTTGGTAGCTGACTTCGTGGGTTTATTCCTGCCGAATTCCTTGAAGTTATGGGGATATTTTTCATGATAATTGAAGATGACACTGTGGGCTTTCCAACGGTATCCGAAACCGAAGGTATTGGTGGTCAGAAGTAGCAGGAAAATTGCCGTATACTCGCCCAAGAAATCTGAAAATCTGGGCAGATTTTTAGATTTTTCGGTAGCCGACTTCGTGGGTATAGTGCCGGCCGAATCCCTTGGAGTGTGTGGCGATTTTTGGTGATAATTAAAGAGGACATTGTGGGCTTTCCAACGGTATCCAAATCCGACGGTCTTGGTGGTCGAAAGTTGCTTAAAAATCGCCGTAAAACTCGTCCAAAAAATTTGAAAATTCAGCGACCGTCTGTGAAAGAAATTTAAATTTCAATAACCATTTGACCGTTTGTGAAAAAAATTTAAATTTTAGTGACCGCTTCTGCAAATTTTAAGCTTTAGTGATCGTTTTGTGATTTTTAGATAACTTCAGTGACCGTTTGTGAAATTAACCCTATGATTGATAGTTCTTGTAGATAAATGAAATATCTAATTGAAAATTAATTTTATTTTAAAATATTACTAGGACTTTCTTGGGATCATTATCAAGATAGCGGGTGTTAATCAAAATTGAATTACTGCCAACGAATTTCACGACTTCCTACTGAACGAAAAATCAATGCCACTCACACATCAATAGACGATCGTAATATATATAGTACCACAATAAACGAGCTGTCATCCTTAAATATTACGAAAATACTACAAGTGACATTTTGACTGACTAGATAGAAAAAAATTAAGAAAAAGTTTGTTTCATGATATTTTAATAGAAAAATACTTAAAACCATTAAAATTCCAATTTTCTTAAATTTTCTCTTACAGAAAATGAAGTATAAGTAGCCAAAGTTCTCCAAAATCCTTTTAGCCACCACCCCCCTAAGAAAGAAGAAAAAATTATTTCTCCTTATTATTAAGAATTACAATTATTTTGATATCTCTAAATTGAATACCTCGATAAACAAATTGTTTTAACTATTTAAAAAAAATAAAATCAAACAATTATTTAATCAAGAAACTTATTAATAAAGGAACCAAATACAACTAGTTCAAGAAAATTCAAAAAAGGGCAAAAACAAAAGGAAGTTCAGAAAAAAAAAAAAAACTACAACATAATAATAATAATCAGACGAGTGACAGAACATAGTACAATAATTCATAATTAATGATTATTCGAGTGAAGAATCAGTGTGATGAACAGTTCTTGAATAGGCTAAAACATCTTCAGGATTTTTTGTTGCAGTAGATCCTCCCTTTTCTTCACTGATTCTGTCATCACTCCCTCCATTTTTGGTTATGATCGCTTCTCTAATCAACTCTCTGGCTTTGCCCATTGGATCATCAATCTTCTTGGTTTCTTCTTTCTCCATCAGCTCTTTCCTTTCCTTTGTGGCCTCCATTAGTTTTTTCTTCGCTCTATTCTTGGCTTTGGCTTCTATATCCAGTTCACATCATCAAGTTTTGGGTAATATTAATATACAAAAACGTGGTTGGGTGATAATGGAGGGTGACAGACTCTTTACACATGGATATAATCATTTTATTACACGTAGCGATCAGGGTATGATGGGTTTGGTTTCATCTTTATATCTTACTTTTATTTAATATTTTTCTATTAGTTCATCGTTATCTAAATCACTGGAAGGTTAAAAAAATAGTTAAAATGAACAAGCTTACCCATGTAATTTTCACTTCTCTAATGCTCTATCTGATTGCAACAAATTTCATAAAAAATATCACGAAAATGAATTAATTGTAACGTAAAAATGAAAATCGAATTTCAAAGTACAATAACTTTAAATTGCATTCTCTTCGTTTTCATAGACGACGAATTCTTATGAATTTGATGAATTTTTATTTTCCAACTAACATGAAATTAGAATTCATTTCTACTTTTACATATCAAACAAATCCTAAGCTCTCTTACAAGATGAGAATTGTAAATCCAACTAACATGAAATTAAAATTCATTTCTACTTTTACATATCAAACAAATCCTAAGCTCTTTTACAAGATGAGAATTGTAAATCTGCCAAACGAGCTCTAAATTCTTTATCTTCATTAGGCACAATGCACCAGCATTGTGCACACCCGAGGCAGCCTGGACAGCCTAAAAGCCACGAGTCATTTAACAATTTTGTGCAAGGAGGTCAACGACGGTGCTTTATCGGGGTCCATTGGTGGTGTTAGTAAAGATCATCACCGTTCCGATGACAACGAATATTTCTTTGGCACCTATTTAAATTTTAAACCTACCCAATGAAACCTACTACTTATTCACACATTTCTTGAAAGCCCAGTGAGACAAAATTCAGGCCTAAATATTTAAGAATGAATCAAGGTTGTTTTTTAAGGACCAAATCTCGCAATAAATAATCAAAACATAAGAGTTAAGTTCAATAACTTTCACATCCCAAAGACCAAAATATAACAGAAAACTACGACTAAAACAAAATTTGCTGGAAAAGTCGTCCTAGTTCATTCTTCTAATGAGCTCATTGATGTAATCCTCGCGATTGCCAGCATCACCACCTTCAACATAATGATTTCTCTTCTTCTTCAATCCACCCAAAGGTGCCTTCAGCTGGAACGGCCATAGAAAGTTGTTCGCCTCTTTAAAGTGCGGACCCACAGTCATAATCTCGTGAATAAGATCTTCCATGCATATGATTCCATACTTGCCGAGGGTCTATATAGTGCAGCAACGAGTTTATGAAACAATATTGAAACTTCCAAGATCGAATCTGTAAGAAACTACTACATGGTGTTCATTAACTGACCTGTTCGATGATGGAATTGTCTGTCAAACCAATTCTCTGCTTGTTTACTTTCCCATATCCACGCTTGTAAATCAACTCTCTGACACTTTTAAGGTTGGGGTAACTGAAAAAAATTAGGTAAATGATGAGATATTGCTCGAGATAATGTAACCCCAAAAGTCATTGCAATTGGCATGTTAACCCTGTCTTACCCATAGGTAACATAAGGCTCAACCCTGTGTAGCATATTCATTGTTGCTTTGTTAACTTTCAAAAAGACGCCATTAAAGATCTGTACAAAGCCAAATAGAAACACTTGATTAGAAACTAGAAGACTAAAATGCAGAAAATAACATCTTGTAAGTACAAAAATTATACCAGTGGTTAAAAAGGCTACCAAGGTGTGTTGCTTTCGAAAGGTGGGGTGTAAGCCTTAATATAAACAAAACAAAATTGACATTGGAACAACCTATGAAAAACCTACCACTTGGTTCATATTACAAGATTGAACATAATTTTTTAAATGCCGAAGCAAAAATGAAATCGGAACAACCTATGAAAAACTAACAACCTAAGCTTCAACTAAATGCAAATTATAGCATTTTGGCATAATTATTGTTTCAGATCTACATTTATAAGGGTTGTTTACTTATTTATAATGTTAATTAGTTCGTGTCTATTTGTCAAAATTAACCTTCATTTATAGTTTTTGTCCAGCATTAGAAAAATCATGTTTCATACTTTGTAATTGAGTCATAAATACATCCCAAAAAATAAAAATTCTTCAAACATCCCTAGGCATTAAAAAAATACTAAAACTGTCTGTCCAACCAATGCCCCATCTTTAGACCGGCTCGGGATTTGAGCCCATAGGAGGCATGCACGCTCTACAAAAGACCATTTGCTTGGCAAAAAAGTGAAAAGAAATGAAGAGTTGTATGAGCTTACCACCCCCACAGCCATTAATTCAAAATTCACAATTAACATTAAAGCTTCTACAAAAGACTCCCTCTCCTCCCCTTCTCTCTGAGGTGTGGTATTCAGACCTTATTTTGGAGAGATTTTTTTCAAATCATTTTTCCCCAAAATCATGTTCAATCACACATTCTATGGGACCAAGGATGAATGTAGGAGGGATTGGGTCAAGCCATAGCCCGATCCAGTCCCCAACCCACTCCAATTTTTGGTGTAATTTTTTTTTTTTTTTTTTTTAGCTCCAGTCCTGAATCCGTGCGTGTATGTGACCCAATAACTTTACTCCACTTTTCAACCACACATTGTCAAAAAAAAAATAAAAATCATTTTTTCCACTTGGAAAAATCTCTCCCAAACAACACTCAATTTCAATGGATTCTTCGATACTCCTTTGTCGATAAACTAGTAATAAAATTCTATAGTGGACCGGTGCAGATAATCTAAATGCTTAATCAAATATGTTAGTTTTGCTGCATGCTGCCCAGAGCTCCAAATGAGAGCACACCCCAAGACTTGGGTTTCAAAAAGGGAAATCAACAGCACTGCCTTTGCCACTACGGTTAAATCCAAAGTGCAGAGTTACATTCCAAGACCAAAGTTCCATTGGCTAAATATAAGCACAATTCAATAATTTCACATTTCCACAAATACATATTCTTGAGCGTCTGTCACTATTGCCAGAGTACTACATCATGTTATAGTTTTTCCCGGATATATACAATAAATATTTGATTCCACACTGAATCCTATTGCACAACCAAAATACTAATACTGCTTGAGTGTCGAGTTTCCAGAATAGAGAATGACAATGACACTGATCGAAAGAAAATTATAGAATGATAATGACACTGATGCAAAGAAGGTAAGCATATCTTTCAGTTACCTGACGCAATCGCAGAAGCTGCAGAATTTTCTTGGTTTGTGGATGCATTGCATTGATACTGTAAAATTTCAAAGGTTGACATAAGCATATAAGTAGGACGAAAATTCAAAAACCTTCTAAGAATAAAATAACTTACCCACGGATTCTAATAATAAATAACAGCTTAGCCTCAGGATTAACATAAAAGCCCCCCTTCAATCTGGCCTCACGCTTCATACGAATCAACTCCTTCTCCTGAAAGAAGCAATATGGAACAATATTATCAAATAGACAAAGGCTTTATAACTTATTCTGCAAAAGAACACAGCAGAATTCAAATGCACCTGTTCCACATACTCCTTTGCATACTGCTCAGTTTTCTTGAAGATCAATCTACGGTTCTCAGCTTTCTTCTTCTTTGTGGCTTCAAGCTCTTGCTTCTTTGCAAGGACCCATTCCTCGTTCCTCTTCTGCTTCTTCAGGACAGATTCCGGAACTACTACACCTCCCTTAGCCAACTCAGCCATCTCTCTAACACAGCAAAGAGAAGAAAACAGAAAAATAACATAAGTTTATCAACAATCCAAACAAACCGACTCCCGATTTCAAGAACAGCCACAGTTTACAAACATGCCAACACATCATAAGATTTCCATCTAGTTTTCTATAGATCTCGAAACTTCCAAGAAGTTACTGTATTTTGATATAAAATTATTGCTAGGAATAATGCTCTGAAATTTAGCTGTTTTTTTTTACGAGAACAATTTTTTCCTTCTGCGGGATTTCAAATATGAATCCTCTAACTTCAAGTGTTTTTATAAAGCCATTCTGATAAACAAGAATTATTTTCGAAAAAAAGATAGGGTCTATCCACTTAACAATAATGGAATCACATGTATATCTATAAAATGGACAGTATATGGTGGAACATAATCCCAAAGTTGTCAAAGATATGAAAATTTATTTTTAACTTGGCAACCACACTCATTCTCAATTTCACCTTAGTATTCCTAATTATCGATGAATAGAGATGAGTTCCCCACATCTCTGTCAGATGACCTAAAAACTCAAATATTTTAATTACTACTTTTCCCTATTTACGTTATCAATCTATCGGTCCCAAAAATTACTCCATGCCCTGTAAATCATTTTTCAAGTCAGATACAAGAAGTCTAACATAATTTCATCAAAATGAAAATTTACTTAAAATAAAAAGCTACCCATTTTCATGTACTACTGACTTTTTCTCGACTCCAAAAATCCATTTGGTGTTATTCAGAAACCTGATTAATTTTGTTAAAAAGACAGAAAATTTAAATATGAATATATAATAACAGGAACGCAAAAAAATTAAAAATTACCTAGAAACTGAGATCTGTAGAAAGGTCAGGGTTTTTTTTTTGGTAGAGAGACTTTGGCAGAGGGACTATGAGAAAAACCCTAGCTGAATCATATACTGGAAGGCAGAAGTCGGAAATGATCGCAGTGCCCTAACCTCTTACTTGGAGGCCCAATAATTAATGATACTGCACCTGAAATGGGCCAGGCCCGATTTGGTTTAACCTTTTTCTTTCTTCTTTTTTAGGTTTAGTATTAGTATTAGTATTAGTATTAGCATGAGAACAATATATAAATCAAGTTTTTAGTAAACATTATTTCAAAATTAAGGATATAATTTTTAAATTTTAAAAATTAGGTTTT
>CAIGRN010170628.1:0-26637 GCA_903798345.1 Fraxinus anomala | reverse complement strand
TAATCATAAATTGTCGAATTTTAAGGTCACAGTTAGTCCAAATATTTGGTCACATACACCAAACACTCCACCATCGATCTTGGTCACGAATCACACCACAGATTTAAACAATTGCCACCCGCACCACACCGCCAGACCATCGACTGCACTGCACCACCACCACCATAATTAAAAAAATTCGCCTCAGCTGCCTGCAAGCCGGCACCACATCACCGTCACACCGTCGTCGTCATCACCACCTCAAACAAATCAACCCATCGCAAAAAAAAAAAATTATTACAGGCGCCACCATAACCACAGATCAAGACACCACCATTGCATCCACAGCACCACCACCACCTCACCGTCACTGTCAGCACCACCACCAACTAAAAACACCGCCACCATTTACAAACCGCCACCAAACCGCTACCACCACCAACAACAAAAAATAGAAACCCCCTCCCCCCTCCCAGTGCCAACACCATCACCACTCCAACAACAAAATAAAGAGAGAAGCAATGATTTTAATTTTGACCACCAATCACCAACAAAAACCACAAAAAATATAATAATCAGAAGCCTAACATACCTCAAATCAGAAGCCCAGTTAATCAATGGCAATGGTATCATAATTGGAAGTCCAGCACTTGTGTAATCCTCAAAATCAACAAAAAATCAAAAGCCCAGAAAATCAATGGCAAAAGGTATTAAATTGGAAGCCCATCACTCATGTAATCCTCCAGTTTAATTCGACAACCCATTTCTTCAAGTTTAGTTTTCTTCTTAACATTTTTGCATCTAAAACCGTGCAACTCATAGTAGTGGATCTCTGCGCCGTCATGCGACTCACAGCGATACTCGCCTTGCCGCCGTTGAATTAGCGATGGTTCTGGTGCGGATGAGGGCGTGAGTGCTGTAAAGAGAGAGGGAAATGGAGAGGAGGATGAAGGCTGAGGGGAGAGAGAGAAGCAGAAGAAGAGACAGTTTTGGGAGATATTAATTAGGGTAGAAATGAAAATTATATAATTAATATATAATATATAAATATAATAATTTTTGAAAAGTTAAACCTTATATCTGATTTTAGAATTTTGATTTTTCAAAATAGGGTTTGGTGTAATTTCCACTTTTGCTAACTTGGACAAGATTACCAAGTTACTAATAGAATAATGTTAGAAGCCGGAGGAGGTTATACGACACGATATGAAGCATTGATCGCAAACATTAAGAACGCAAGAAACAGGAATTTAATTTGGCAGAGAAATTGAAAATTTTATTCAACTATACTAAAGAGAGAAATTACAACAATATTATATTTCTACATTATTCTAACTTGCAGTAATACAACAACTTGTAAAGAAGAGTCCATTATTTATAAGGGTACATGTCAAATCATAATAATAGCTCTAAAGATGGAAACTAAGTCAAAAATCTCGTAGAAAACAAGAAATAAGGAAACCCCGAAGTGCCGTGGCACTCGAGCAGCGGCCTTGCGCTAGGTAAGCGTCGGATGCACAAGCGCCTCGATACTGCTTGGGCAGCGCCAACTTTCGGGAAAAAACTTGATGCCTGGCGTTTGAGCGCCAAGATAGAATAGCTAGAGCACCTCGCTTGAGCCAATTTCACGTTGTCGACTCATTTTTCTTCATTGGACTCTATTTTGACATATTCAAAGTCCAATACACCAAATCACGCAAATCCTAGATGAATTCGGATCACAAACCTAACAATCTTCACCTTGACACAAATTTCACTACAGCAAACGAAGCTCTAAAATTTCTCAATAAAAACTCGACTGCAAGGAATGAACTGTAACTCTTCAACAAGAATCAAACTAACTTTTTCAATGAACCAAAAATTCTCCACCTCTTCCATAATATCCAATTAGGATAAATAAATCCAAAAACTGCTCCACAGAATTACATTGGATTCCAAAAACTTACAAATGATTTAAAATTTACCAAACGGAGTCGAAACACACCTTGAAATAGAATCAACATTAAATGCTTTTATAGAAGATCCCTTGTTAGACCCAATACCGTCAAATGCACTTAAAGCATGCGCAACAAAACTAGCTTTAACATACATTTCTCCAATGTGTATATCCCTAGTAATTGAATACGATGACATCGTAGGTGATGATGGTAAAACGACATTACTCATATCCTCTAAACTTGATCGAGTTGTATTCTTCAACATAGATTCAAACCAAATCCCAACGGTACTTAACCAAACTGAATATTCGCCTCGGTACTAGAACTTCACCGATCGTTCTTCAATGATTCTACAAAACCTTGCAAGATGTATAATTGAGAATTTTTCGTCCCTCCAATAAACACGGACACCTTTGTAAATTTTTAAAACTTCACATCCACTAATGAACTCGTACTCTTTTGAATCGAGAATAGGCAATAAGATGAGATTTTTCTTCAAATCTTAAACATGTCGAATGTGATCGAGTGTTCTAAATGTACCATCTAACAGATTAAGTCTAACTCTACCAATACTAGTTACTCGACAAGGTGCATTGTTTTCCATGACTACAACACCTTTTTAAATTGTTTCATACGTTGCAAACAAATCCTGATAGAGATACATATAAAAATTACAAGTTGAATCCGTCAGAAATAACCAAAAGATTCCCATTACTCAAATAATCCTCTACGACATTGGCTTTGCCTAAGTACTTGATTGCCTTCCTTTTTGATTTGCAACCAACTTATTTTTATTCTGCAGCATGTTGCAATCCCTTTTGATGTGCCCTTTCTTCTTGCAATAAAAATAAATTTGATTACTGAATTTAGACTTCAAGTTGCCCCTTTCATGATTACCATGAACAACATGGTCTTCTCCATTTCTAACCTTAGATTCTACCAGTCTTTTGACATGACTTTTACTTTTACTTCAACTTTTCGTAGAAGAATTTTTGGAGGAAGTTATCTTAATTTTTGTTTGAAAACTAATTTTTAAAAGTATTTTCAATTTTAAAAGTGCTTTTGGAGGAAGCTACAATAAACCAGGTTTCTTTAAAAACTCTTTTAACAACCAGAAGCACTTTTATAAAATTAGTCAAACGGGTTCAAAATAAGCTTTTTTTTCTCAAAAGCTCATTTTAACTTTCAAAAGTCATGCCAAACAAACCCTTATTCTGCAACTTGTTGATATCTTTATTGATGCGTCATCTCTTCTTGCAATAAAAATAAATTTAATTCCTGAAATTAGACTTCGACTTACCCCTTCCACGACCACCACGAACAATAAGGTCTTCTCCATCTCTAGCCGTAGATTCAACCGATGCTTCATCTTCTCTTTTAAAAACAAAGTATCATAAGTATCTTCAATGGTGAAAGTGTCACGATTATATAAGATCATGTTTTTAAACGATTAAACGAAGTTGGCAATGAACAAAAAAGAAATAAGGCCAAATTTTCTTCATCATACTTCACCTTTAACGTCTCCAAATCGGCAATGTTTTCTCTTAACACAATTTGATAATCTTCCAAAGATCCGCCTTCTATTATGCAATGAGAATACGAACACTGCTTCAAGTACAATTTGCTAATTAGACTCTTAGTCATGCACATCTGCTCTAACTTCAACTACAACGTATCTGTCGTTTTATCTTTCAAAACGTCCCGAAGAATATTATTTTAAAGATGGAGATGAATTTGTGAAAGTACTTTCCAATCTTTCCGTTGTTGTTCCTTCGTCGTCCAAGTTGTGGGCATTTTTTTAAATCCCAACGACGCATCATCCAAATTCATTTGAGTGAGTACTACTCGCATCTTCACTTGATACAACAAGAATATAGTGCTGCGATCATACTTCATGGTTGCCATTAAGAATAAAGCAACTTTGAACAAATCAAACAAAAACTCTGATACCATTAGTTAGAAATAGGATGAGGCTATACAACACGATATGAAGTATTGATCGCATACAATAACAATACAAGAAACAAGAATATAATTTGGCAAAGAAATTAAAGATTTTATTCAACTATAATAAAGATAGAAATTACAACAATATTGTACTCCTATACGATTTTAACTTGTAGTCATACAACAACTTGTAAAGATGAGTCTACTATTTATAGGGATATACGTCAAACCATAATAATAGCCTTGAAGATGGAATCTAGGTCATAAATTGTGTGAAAACAAGAAATAAAGAAAATCCGGAATGGAGCGACACTCGAGCGGCGGCCTTGCTCTAGGTAAGTGGCAGTCGAGCGATAATCGAGTGGCGCGCTGGCGCCTCTACGTTGCTTGGGTAGCGCTTTGATGTTTTTCGAGAAAAAAAAACTTGATACCCGTCGCTCAAGTGTCGTCTAGTGCCATCTAGAGATGTCGACTCTTTTTTCTTCCTTGGATCCTATTTTGACGTTTTCAAGATCCAATACACAAAATTACACAAACTCTAGACAAAGTTGAATTGAAAATCCAACAAATAATTACCAAGTTATTTAGGAATGACAAAAAATTCATTCAACTCGATACTCGTGAGGCCGCGCCCCCGAATGGAGCGGGGATTACCCACCCGCCCCGCCCCGATTCCGTCCTGAACTCGCCCCGTCCCGCCACAACCAAGTATGGGGATGTAGTAAGGTAACAAAAATACCCGACAATACGGGATTGAGAATGGCCGACCTGTCCCTTACCCGCCCATTGCCGTCCCTAAAGTTACTAATAGAAGTACATGCTACATCAACTTTGCCATTAATGGTTGAAATGGAAATTAAACAAAAAGACTTCAGTGAAACAATAACTAATGCTAAGTGACTAGTTTGAAACAGAAAAAGGTTTAGTGATCAAAGTGAAAACAGTTTGTAAAGCTGCTTGATTGCAATTTTTAGTGTTATTTGTGTAAAATGTCCCCAACTAATTGTAATGAGCCCAATTTTATAGTTGGACCTATCCTCCAAACTTTTCAATCGGTAACCCGAGGCTCGAATCCATTTTTAAAAAATTCTTTGTTCTTGTCTTGAAGAAAAAGAAAACCGAAATCAAATCCACGAAACCTTCTATTCTCTCTACTCTAGTAATTCTAAACTAAAGAGTGTGACGAAAGTACATACAAAATCCTGTATCTACACTACATACCTTGTGCAACGACGTCGTATACAAAATGTTCAGGAACCAGTACGACACCGATGTGACAACATGGTCGCCGGCGGGGCGTCTCTTCCAGGTGGAGTACGCGATGGAGGCTGTGAAGCAGGGCTCGGCTGCGATAGGGTTGAGATCGAAGAGCCATGTGGTGCTGGCATGTGTAAACAAGGCTAACTCCGAGCTTTC
This sequence comes from Fraxinus anomala, assembly GCA_903798345.1. Lineage (NCBI taxonomy): Eukaryota > Viridiplantae > Streptophyta > Magnoliopsida > Lamiales > Oleaceae > Fraxinus > Fraxinus anomala. Next base: position 21,358 of record CAIGRN010170628.1, on the reverse strand, counting down.
CTCTCACCAGAAGAAGATCTTCAAGGTTGACGATCATATAGGAGTCGCAATCGCCGGCCTCACCGCCGACGGACGCGTCCTCTCCCGTTATATGCGCAATGAGTGCATCAACTATTTCTACACATACGAGTCTCAGCTCCCAGTCGGACGTCTAGTCGTCCAGCTCGCCGACAAGGCCCAGGTTAACTATCATTCACATTCATTCATAAAACCCTGATTCCCCTATTTTTATTTTTGTAATTAATTGCCTAATATGTATATTCTGTGCATCAACTATTTCTACACATACGAATTGTGGGAATTTTGTGATTGGATCTGTGATATAATTGAAAGTTCTGCTAAAAAGTCAAATATTATTCTTTTTAACTAAACTTTAATTCATTCATTTTTCTTTTAAGATAATGCACTAGAAATGGTATCCAGTCTTGTTCTCCCACTGAATGCAGTTTCCAACTCGTACGATACCTGCATTCAAAGAGGGGTTAAGCTCGAAATATTTTCTTCTGAGTTGCACTTTCTAAAGAAACCTTTTTGGGCTTACGCATCGAGTCCCGCCTCAAGTGAGCCTTTAATTAAATGCCATGGGCTTACGCATTGATTCAGAAAAACTTACTTCTCTACTTAGTGAGGCTTATGCCTCAAGGCTAAGTCTTGTGGCAACTTATGTATTCGTCCATTTGTTTTGCCTTCTCTAGGCATGTTATTACTTAGCCTTTTCAGCTATCTTTTTACAACTTCAAATTTTTTATGGGTCCTTTTTATGTTCTATTTTTTGCCTTTTACATGGAGGAGAGTGGGAGCGGGTGGGGGATGAAACAACAATATTGCAAGTGTAGGATGATAACAAAATGAGAAGAAACTATTATTGATGATGGCTCCCCTATTAATATTGATGAATGATATAGGAGACTTCTGGGTTGTTTTTACTTCTAGTAACATGATTATTAATTTGAAAATTTATTATTTGCCACTTGATTTTATAGATTTGTTCGCAAGATGGACTGTTAAGATTTTTTATTTTTTTTTTCAAGATGGTTTATTTTGATCTTATTTCTTTACTTTTTATGCATTTCATTATATTGATTTGTCTTGAGGCTATGTCTCCAAATGCCTCGAGGTCATGCCTCTTCACAGATGTGAAACACCTCAGTACTAGAAACATTGTCTATTCTTTTTATTCAGTTTTGCCACAGAATAAGATAAATGTTATTTAGCTTACTGTTGTTCAGTTGAATTTAAAAGGAAATAAAGAGAGAAATGGAAGACTGAAACTTTGGCTATTGTGATTATGTGGCATGAGATGTGAGATTCTCATTTTATTTGGTTGCCATGGAAAATCAATTAAAAATTTGTATTTGATAATACAATGTGTGTATGTGTATGTAGGCATGCATGCTTGTCCGTGAACCTGTTTTCACAAGGAGAAGGAAAGAGGGATGGAGGGAGGAATAAAATTAAGAATTTGTATTTGATATTACCATGTAAGCAGGGGCGGAGCCAGGGCTGCACTAAAGTTTTTTTAATGCTGGGCTGATATTTAAAAAAAAAAAAAAAAATCTACATAATTTTTTTTTTCTCTCAAAAAATTTTTTTTAAGCAAAAAGGGGATTGGGCCCAGCCCAGCCCGGCCCAGCTGAGCACTAAATCCGCATCTGCATGTAAGTATATGTATGTAAGCATGCATGCTTGTCTGGGCACCTATTTTGACTGGGAGGAGGAGGAGGAGGAGGAAGGGAGGGAGATGCCCTTTTTAGTCCATTTAGATATTTATCTCCTCTTAACAGTAGCCTTTCATCCTAACCTTTTATGCCAAGTGTTATATAATCCTAGTTATTCATCGTCCACTGGATCGTCTTCATATTTGTCTGTCTGTTCCTAACCGTGACCTTTCATCCTGGCCTTTTGTGTTAAGTGTATATAATCGTTGTTATTCACTTTCCACCGGATCATCTTCCTTTGCAGGTTTGCACACAGCGGTCATGGAAACGGCCTTATGGTGTTGGTCTTCTGGTTGGTGGTTTAGACGAATCTGGGGCCCACCTGTATTACAACTGTCCCAGCGGTAATTACTTTGAATATCAAGCTTTTGCAATTGGGTCTCGGTCACAGGCTGCAAAGACATACTTGGAGCGCAAGTTCGAGAGTTTCATGGCCTCATCACGAGAAAATCTGATCAAGGATGCACTTTTTGCATTGAGGGAAACCTTACAGGGAGAGAAATTGACGAGTTCTGTATGCACAATTGCTGTGGTAGGGGTAGGAGAGGCATTCCACATATTGGATCAAGAAACTGTAGAGGCATTGATCAATGAATTTGAGATAGCAGGTGAGGAGGCTGCTGCACCCGATCAAGCTGGTGTTGAGGAACCTGCTGCTGCTGCTGACGATCAGGCGGCCCCTGGAGATCAAGGTGCTGCTCCGATGGATATGTGATGATCATTGTGCAAGAAATTGTTTCGTTTTAAAAAACTCCCTGTCCCCAAACAAAAAGTGCTGGTGCATCGACTAATGAGATTTAGTTGGCACCGAAGGAAAATCATGTTCTGGTTGGATATTTTATTTTGTTATGCAGTAAAACAATCTGAGTTCCCAATCGAGTGTCTTTTAAATACATTGACTGAATTTTATCTTTGATCAAAGTTGGTTATGGCAAGTATACAAATTGTCGCAGATAAGCAGGAGGTACCATTAGAGACTGTTTGAATTAGAAGACTTTCATATATAGCAAGTTCAATATCAGACTTGGGGTTTTTCTTACATCGTCTGTAAAGGTTAAAAGACCAATTGCATGCGTAAATAAAAACCAGCAAATGCAATCGCAGTTGCCTTCGGCTCAAACTGGAAGAATAACAATAACTTGCTAATGAAAGCCTATATCAACACCAACAACTCCACTAATCCTTTACTTCATAAGACTACTTTCCAGGCTCGGGAATGGGGAGCTCCTGGATTTGCATTTGTTTGTACATCCACTGCCAGTTCTCTGGAGCTATCTCGCCCCCAAGAGAACGGATAACTGACCCGCCACTGCAAGAGCCGACCCTGCAGCACTCCTCCAGTGAAAGTCCCTTCACCAATCCATACAAAAAGCCGCTAGCAAAGAGGTCACCTGCACCAGTGGCATCAACTGCCTTTGCCTCTTTGATTGCCGGAACACAGACAACCTAAAACAATAACATCTACGTATGATATAAATCATATGTGCCACAGAGAATAAAAACACTATCGACATTTGTAAATAGCTAATGAATACGATGCCAACCAGTCATTGCATTAGGCCATTAGCCACTCAGTGCATAATTAGACACTACAGTAAACAAGATTTTAGCTTATTTTTCTTCCTCCATTTTGTCCAATAATATCTTAGCCTCTTCCAAACATGGATATAATACCAATCATCGTGGGTCAAAGTCCACGTGTAACTTCATCACTGTTACTTAGAAGGGATCTTACTGGGTTATGGAACTATCACAGCATAGCACTAACCATTTCCAGAGTTAACCCGAAACAGTGCACACTATCAATAACACTAACAATTGGAGGAATAACTTGAAAAAAGGTGATTCTGATTAGGACAGGCCGCCCAAGTGTACACAGAAATCCATCCCCAACATTCTCTCTCTTACATGCATAAAAATATATAAAATGGCTGAAAATTAAACCGAACAAGAAGTCCCGTGGATAGGAAGACTGTGGACAAGAGTAATACTTAGGTGGAGTACTTTATTTTGTTGTTGCGTCTTTTATTTTATCTTCTTTTTCGCTTATCAGTAACTTCGGGTCAGAAATCAATATGATAAACGAGAACATATATATCATTCTACAGACCTCTTTTCCATATTTAGCAATGCATCCGTTCGGACCCAATGTTACCACAGCCCATTGGCAGTGTTTGGCCAGAAAATCAAGTGCTGCCTCAGGACCTTTTTCACTTTCACCCCTGCAAATTAATCAAAGATATCAGCACTTTATAAACATGCACGAATATAATCACCGTGAACTCTTTAATTTCTTTTTAAAGATGTTGAATAAAAGGAAAATTAATTGGCAACTACCTCAGCAGTTCTGCAGCCTCATCCTCGTTGGCAAAGCAAAGATCTATATTCCCTGACTCTAGTAACTGTAGAAGTGGCAGCCTAAACTTCCGAACCATCTGTAAAGTGAGATTATCATAAAAGAGGTAAAAAAAAAAAAAAAAAATTCCGGTCGTGCTTGAGCACTTGTAGAGCAACCATTCAGTGTTTTGGTTGGCAAGAATTCTCCACGTTTCAGAATTTCATGAAATTATGTAATTTCAAGATCATCTTTCGTGATATTATCTTCGATGTTCCAAAAAGTGAAGAAAGCAATAAGTACTACCTCAAAGCTGGCAAGATCTAGAGAAACAGAAAGTCCCTCTTGCTTGGCAATTTTAATAGCCGCTTGAATTATGTCCAAGTTTAAATTTGCATATCTTAGTACTAGCCACTGTATACAAAAGGCAAATGAGTGATGTTAATAAGTTCTTGCTAGAAAATTAAAAACCGGAAAAGTTATGCAACTTGATACAGCCCATGCGTCTGCACCTTATTAATAATTTACGAAGCAAATACAATGTTAATTGAGAAAATATTTAGTTCAAACATTTGAAAAGTACTAGACAACTTAGATCAGCAAGTAATGAAAATATTCATCCTTTTACTGCCACGTGTTAGAGATGGCTCACCTTAGATCCTTTGAAATCCTCTCTTTTGAATTCACCAGCCTGTCAAAGGATAGGAATAAGATACATGTACAAGTCCATACCAGCTTGGTGAAGATATCCTTGAAAAGAAGTACTTATTTTATACTCGTAGACTGGAATTAAGCGGCATTCACCTCAACTTTCGTGGCACCAGAGAGACATGGCCGCATTGTGCGATTACCCAATTCATCAACTAAGCAAACACACTGTCCAGGCAATCAATATATCAGGTTTCTGGATATGAAAGTTTCTATTTAATAATTTTTAAAAAGGAGCCTGCAAATTTAGAAGCAGTGCAATGCTCACTTGTGCAGTGGGACCGTTCTTCAACCTTAATCTCGCTATATCGACATTGTAAAAGTTCATGTTATCTATGAACAAGCTGCCTTGTTCATCGTCCCCACATGCCCCAATTATACCACAGGTGACACCAAAGCCAGCAGCCAGGCCTCTAATAGTATTAGCGACGCTTCCCCCTGCAATGGTCTTCAAAGGAGAGAGAGTTTCGGGAGAAGCGGCAGTATGTGCATTAACCTCATCCAAGATGAACTTCAGATCTTCGGCTGCAACCTAAGGAAAACCAGAAGTACGATCTTATATTAAAAATATTATCGGGGAACAATAAAAAAAATCATTTACCAGATCAACATTCTTCAAGTTAAACAAAGAAATTCAGGTTGAAGAAGCATTTTCACACAAATGAAATGTCCAGTTGAAGTAACAAATCAAGCCATCTAATAAATTGGCATCATCTAGCACTTGTTAATCTCTCTAGATATTTATCAAATAGAATAGGACAGCCTATCTAAATTACAAAACCTCCACCCAGAAGACATAGGTCGAGATTCGAGACTAAGGAAATCGAAAACTGAATGCAGGTAACCAGAATTGATTAATTTGAGGAAAAATGAAGAAGAGAAGAAGAAGTCATAAAATACTTTTTGAAGTGCGCAAATAGCTTATCACTGACGATCGATCACCCAGATCCCAGAATTTAAAAAAGTTTCAAGAAAGCAGTTTTCTCTTTTCACCTTAACGTGCCAGAGTGGATCTCGTACACAGAACACAATTTCTAAGATCACAATAATACACAACAATGATAAAGATTCAAACTTCTCTTAATTTGAGCATAAAATCCGGCAAAAGACTAAAATAATCTATCAAGAATTTGCTTCTAAGCTATCAATGGGCATTAATCAATTTCTAACAATTTCAATAATTAGCATCATACACAAACACAGAATGGTGGAGGGAAGGATGAGAAAATACAGGAAAAGAACCACCGGGCTCGCCGGGAATTCGGGAGAGGAGGGACCGATCAACTCTTGCCACATGGTCCACAAGGGCCGATGGTTGGAGCCCCAGAATCACTGGTGCAGCTGCACCGGTAATACTGTCATTTTGATTCTTGTTTTGGGACTTAAATTCAATACCCATTTAATTTTTTGTGGGGTTTTAGTAATGGAAGAATTGTTGAGACTCGTTTGCTTGCTGTCTTACCTTCGCCACCTCTGTTTCTTGTGCATCTATTTATAAGCTTTCCTTCCTCATTAGGATTTTTTTTTCAATTTTTTTTAAATTTAATTTTTTCTAAAAGCATTGTAAGAATCACTGTTAGAGAGGATTTTTGACTTTCTTTAATTATTCCCTTTTAAGAAAAATGAAGAATGATGCTATGCATACAAGGATTTTTTCACAAAAAATAGATCAAGTACACGCAACATGTGAGGCCCGATGTTTTTAACAATATTTAATTCATGTGGACCCGTCTCCTCATGTGAGAGAAATTCAAAAATCTGGTCTGTCAATTTCTTCCTGCACTTGCATCATATTTCAAAAATGAATTATTATACTTTGCCAGAGGACGTGTAAATAGATGAAAATAATTGGATAGAATTGTATTTAAAACAGTCCAATAATAAAATGCGATATGATATTATGTCAACCTATCTGTTAAGGGGATGAGGATGTGGATGGAGAATATAGCATGATTAAAGAAACATTAGTCCAAAACGAGGACAACTTGCTGTTCTTGGTGCATTCCGCACCAAAAAGCACCTCGTCTTCTTTGAAGGGACGGGACACAAAGCTAGATATAAAGTATGAGGATATTTCCCCCTTTTATAGTTTGAATTTTAACATAAGATGGTTCCACAAGCATCAAAGAAAAAAAAATTCAATAATTTCAAGTTTATATGCGTCAATGTTAGTATTTAAATGGTATACATTTACAAATATTTAAGTAGTTTGAATTTTTAAATCAAATGATTCAAGACCGTAATTTCAAATAGTGTCTCTGCTTGTTTAAATAAATTGTCCACATGTAAAGTACGTTGATAATTTCACTTCGTCTAAGAGAGGGAAATGCCTTGAATACATTGTGTGACAAGTTCATGTATCCTAACCATGCATTTATGCGACCTTCACCACACTCAAACCCCAAAATGAAAGAAATTAATGAGTTGAGAAGAAAATTGTACCACGTAACAAATATATTCTGAGTGTGTAATGCATTTCATTCATGGCACGATTTTCATATTTCAAAAAAATATAGAGGGAAATGCTTTATTCTCAAAAATAATAATAAATTATCAATTGTGACTTGATTGAACGGGGATATGATATGAATAAATATTTTGCACGTCCTACTTTATTCTTAGACTCATCAAGTTATCTTCACGTTGACAAGACATATGAGGTGATAAATGTCAAATGAAATTCTAAGAATTCATATCATATATCTTATCATTTAATATATTAAATGATCATTATTAAAATGTAAGATTGTGAACATTAATTAGTTGATATTCTATTTTGTAGGAATTGACATTCAACACAATATACTTTCATGCAGTTTAAATGAAATTAAACCCAATAAGGAATAAAAACATATAAACAAAATCAATTAAATTGATGTTGCCTTGTGAAAATTGCAACCTTACATTTCGAGACCTTTTGTGAATTTCCTTTTTGATAGGCATTTTTTTTTATTTATTTATTTATTTTTTCAAGAGAGTGGCATCATGTAGGATTATTTATTTTTCTATAAACGTTATGCTAGAGGTGTAAAGTAAATGATGATAGATCCATCTTTGATTACGTCTAGAGAGCAAGACAATAACATATAATTTGGATAGGCATTGCTAGTCAAATAGAAAGAGGCCGATATTGAAATATGGACGCAATAATTGAATATTATTGCTCGCTGCAATCTAATATAACATAGCAAACACCACATACGAAAACTAACATGGCCAAAAGCGCGGTTACAATATTGACTAGATACTATATGAATTGTTAAATAGAAAGATAATATAGGAAGATTAAGTCGTTAACCTCGCTTGTTCTTTATTTCTTGATAAAGAAACTGATATTTTTTTTTTCAAACTAAAGATTTGAATGCAATAAATTGACTTATATATAAATATGTATAGGTAAGTCATGAGTAATTGCAGTAATATTATCTTATTTGATGTGGGCATCCTCCCATTATTGACTCTTGCAATTTGATCAAAGCAGTTGTTATATATTCAAATAGGTTAATTTGGTGGTCCTAAACTACCATAGCCAAGTTGGAGAATTTTCAATTATATTTTAGAGCAAGGAAGATGAGGGTATTGAAGCATGTCCTTAAAGTACCATATGAATTGTCTAAAATCTTTATTCTTGAAATAAAGTACATATTGATATATAATGGCAAATCATCAATGCACGAAGTACGTCTATTTGGCGTTACGTGCCTTCCACAGGGATCGAGAGTTGCTGAAGAAAGGAATTACTATCCGTAGATGTCAATCAGAGTGAGCATGTAGTGAGAGGCCCTACGGGTCGAAAGGCGGCGGGGGATGGAGGAGCTCTTCATTGAGAACACAAGTTTTCTTCACCCTCTCTTCCACACACAGTAGAAACATTATGGTGTTTTGATACCAGTATGAATATTCGCAATAAAATTTATCTCTATTAAAGAGAATAAAGTATACAGTATAATTAGACCCGAAGGCTGACTATGAATTTTGGGAAATATTGTACCATACTATGCTACTCATGAGACTAGATTAATGTTTTCCTACAAAGAAAAGATGCATGGTTCTTGCCTAGAGAGAGATTACTTGAATAATTATAAGACTGCTAACATGTAACCTAGTCAGCCTCTGAAGAAGAGAAGAAATTGAGAAGTGTCATGCCAAAATCTACTCAACTTCCAAAGCAAAGATAATCAGAATCCTCATGTACTATGCATGCCTTTCAACAGTCACACATTTGTTACTTTTCAGTTGGCAATAATTTGTATTAAAAAACGAAGTCACGAGTTTTCTTCTTAGGGTTTCAAAGCTCGTCTATGTTGATTTATTATTATGTATATTTTTCCAATCTCGTTTACTTTAACGTGTCAAACATATTCGTGTAATCTAATTCTCGAGTGAGAATCCCTTTTTCATCATAATATATTACAATGACTTCGCAAGTTCTCCGACAATTCTTCTTGTCAGTGCTAGTTCTTAGAGTTCTTATTTAATAAATTTTATATCTAAAAAGTGAAATAAAACAAAGGTAACATGACATAAATTGTGTTAGGAGCGTGCAGGGAAAGGGCGTCCGCCGTATACATGTTACTCCACTTGTCTGTGGACCAAGAAAATAAGTAAAAACTTAAAAAAATATAAAATAATTATGTCAATTTCATCAATTAAATAAGAGTTCTACAATTACAGCAAATAGCCTTGACATTTACAATTTCTAGTTAATTACTCAATACTATGTAGTCAATCTATTTTCTTCTTTACAGCAGGAGCTTGACATAGTCCTTGTCAATTTGCATTGAAGATAGAGTTTTACATAAAAAAAAGTCCATTTTACTTATGTAACACATTTTTTATATGAGCAATCCATTGACACATTAAAAATTCTCTTTCTGTTTTCCCTCTCGAGTCACAATCAACAAGGTCTAGTTTCAACAATCTACAACTTCAATCTGAAGCTCGAGTTGGAGCCAGCTTGCTGCTTTTCGCCCGTCAAATGTGTTCCTTTCAGTATCGAAGCGCCTTTTCTTTGCTAAACTCAGCCTCTCACTGTCTAGACGCAAATTGGCCGCGACTGTCGACATTATTTGTTCTTTATCTAGATGGAAGCACGCTATATTTGAAACTGGCCAGAATTCATTGACTTCAAAGATGTGATTGGAGTCGAGCATGCTATATTCTTTAATAATTAGGCATTTATACGAACAATTGTTGGCCATTGAATCTTGTTCTTCACCATAGTAAAGAATCCAAGAAATCCAGAAAAAACACATGAAGAGATTCCATTAAATCAGTGGTGGCCAATCATTGTTGCTTTTTAAATCAGAAAGTAGCTGAATTCACGGGACGGGATTGGCTCATCTTTTGGCTCTTGATATATCAATCAGCCAATCCTGTCTTTTATCTTTCAAAGATTCCCAACCACTATAATGTAGTGGATTAATCATTAAGGTAAAAATATAATACCATACAATTATTGGAAATATTGTGACATATCTAGATTTAGCTTAATGATGTCTGCCTATGGATTAGGCCTTAGGAGTTGCATTAACTAGCTTAAATACAATAAATTTTGTGTTAAATTAGCTATCGACTTCTTTTCTTCACAATTTAGAGTCGAGCGACCTCCCTTTACGTGGGTATTAATAGAACTATACACAACTCCAAAATGAAACTTTTTAACTCACAATTGATTTTCCTTCTATGGACACAAATTCTTTTGTTGCCAAATTATATAAGAAACTGTAGATCAAAATGTATTGAGAATGCTTTTCAAATTGTGTCAAAACACTAAAAGTTCTCATCCCTTTATGAAAAAGTTCATGAACTGATCGTGTAAAGTTGATGTGCACAACCACACAGTATCCCCTTCTGGTTTTGAAGGTCCTCATTTAAATTGGGACGAAAAATTACACGAGAGTCAAGAAAGTGAGTCTCAATAAAATTATTAACCAATGGAAAAGTGAAAGGTGCAGCAGAACTATATGCAACAAATACTGCAAAGCATTTGATTCTCAAGTCTCAACATCAATGTAGCAGGAAATATTCCAATAGCACAAAGCCAATATGAAGTTCTAATATATCTAACGATAAAGGCACTCAAGGCAAAAAATACATTCTTATAGACCACCGGAGCTTTAGCAAAGACGTTCATCAGGTTCAATGTCTAGACACTGAAAATAAGTACTTATCAAAGGACAGAAAATGAAACACGATACATATGGTAGCCTCAATACATAACAGAAACTGCAAATAAAATACAAGTTATACAACCAATTAGTCAATTGATGTTCAGAAAGGAAAGATATTTAAATGAGCTAATTCACATACGAGCCAAAAACTATGAAGTTCTAAGCATGGATAAGCAAACACGGAGCAACAATGGAGAGAAGAAAAAGAAAGTAACACGGCCAAGCATTTATATGTAACAAACATCAGCATAAGCAAACAAGAAAAAATGAGATATGAGAAGATAATATACGTGCAGAGTTGATCTAAGTAAGAATCCACTAGAGCTATTGCTTCAAATGCAATTTAATGATGAAATGCCAACCCTGTCTGTATTTTTATTTTTTTTAGCAATAATAATTTATGTATTACTAATTAAAATGACAGTAAACAGAGAATTAAATAGAAAAACATTGATTTTTAAAGCACTGAGCAAAGATTAAACGAACAAATTCCTAGCCATAAAAAATACCCAATATTAGTAACGAAAGGAACTTCAAGTTAATTATCCAGTGAGAACTTTTTTCCGAGCCTATCCATTGATGAAATTAGTGATGATTCAATGGTTCTTATCCAGGGAATCCATGGCTTAGCTTAATTGAAGATTTCTCACTCTTCCTTTCTGAAAGGGAGAATTAAAATTCTTATTGATGTACCTTTCTCCAGATATTTGGAGAAAGCGTGAAATAAGATGTCTATTTCTTTCTAATTCTCATTATTTAATTAACTAGAACTAAATAGACATTCCTCCGCTCTCATTCTTAAAAGGAGGTGTTATCTCTAACTAAAAAAATATAATTTCATAGTGCTTTTGCCCTTTGATGTTATGCAATCTCTACACATTTCACCGCTCCACAAGGTATTATGATCATATGTTTTGACAGGCGAATATGTACTTCTAACCTCTAAATTCTTTAGTTCGCATTTTTAAATTGAAAGCATAGATGATAGGTGGAGTTGCAAGGTAAGACACCCTCTATAGTTACCTTACTGAAATTGACGTAAGGCGATCATCCCACCCACTTGATTCGCCAACCTATGATTCCTGCGATTGGGTTTTGTTAAATTACTTAGGAATTCATAACGGTGTCCACCCCTCACGGAAATCCACTTCGAATATATTATATTTTATTCGAAGTGGTCCCCCCTCCATGTGATGAGTTAGACACCGTTGTGGACACCGTACGTCACCCAATTACTTAACTAAGTATTAAGAATTCTTGTTTCGCCGTCTCATACCACCATATTCCATAGATAATGCTTTATATTTTGATCTAAGGTTATTATTCTTAAAAACATATTCTTCTACAGAATTAGGTCCAAAATATGGAAGAAACATCAACGTCATACAAATAAAATTATTAAAGTAAAATGTATTTATTGAATAGGGTATATCATCTACAGCAAATGATTGTAGGAATTTAAAAATAAAACGCACGAGAATTCGAAACAATAAAAATGAAAATGACCAACCATGGATCAATAGAATTTAGAGGTAAACGCAGTCTCAAATTGAAAATTTCTACAACAGCTTCGTCCAGGGTGCGGCGCACGTCCTCTGCACGACTCCTTTTTCCTGTTTCCTGTCTTTCGGTGCGGCTGCTTTATCACTTTCGGTGCTGTCGCTAAAACATTATTGGAGCTTCTACTTCTCTTTTTCCCTGTCTGGTCGACAGTCGACTCCCTCCCAGAAAGGGCTTCTTTTAAGATAATTTCACTATTGGTCATTGTATTATGCGTTAACTTTCAAATTAGTCATTGAAGTATAATTTCTCACTCATATAAACACTTGGTTGACCCTGGTCACTCGATTTCACAATTGGCCTCTCGTACTTTCGAGAAAATTGCAACTGAGGTTTCTAAATTTTATAAAATGTGAATAAAAATCTTCAAATTTTAACACCACAACCCTCAAGCTTTTTAACATAGCACGCCAATTCTTTATCGATCGAATCCAGCTAAATAAACGTTAAAATGAGATGTGCATTGCACAAGTCCAACTTTGTAAAAAGTATATTGGTCAATAATAATTTTGATGATTCTTTAAAAAATTGGGTCATGCATCGACACGAGAAAACTAAGGGTTGAATCGGGTAAAATTGATAGTTAAAAGTTAAAAAATTATAAGATAAAACTATTAGTTAAAAGAACCCATGATTATAAAATATTAAAACCATCTACATTTTCCAATACGAAGAAATATTATTTATTAATATGAAGTCAATTAACAATAAATACAATAGTGAAACATGGTGTTATGAGCGAAATGGACCTCGATTGGATTTTTACACTTTAAATAATCATTCAACCACATTGATTTTTAGCATCAGATTATGTAGCAGTGAGATCAATGTCACTAGGTATATGCTAGAGTTGGTGGAGACGATAGTGACATTACAATCGAAACATGGATGGGTGGAATATGGTGGGGGTAAGATTGGATGAAGAACATGAAATTTTTTTATTTTTTTTGGTGGGAGGTAAGATTGGACGAAGAAAATGAATTATTTTATTTTATTTTTTATACTTTTGAAGAATGAAAATTGAATAAATTAACTATTATACTTTTCAAAAGTTGAACAAGTGGAAAACACGCTACTTACTAACTAATTAATTATATGAAATGACCATTTTTGTACTCAACGTTCATATGGGGACTTTATTGTCAAAATTGAAAGGACAGGTTTTGAATTTGCACAAAGGTCATACATTATAGACCATTAGTGCAAAAAAGTAAAATAAAAATAAAAATGAAGCTTGGTATTCTCTAATATCCATTGCTATCATCCTGTATACCTACCCTGAACCTGTAAAATCCTACAGAGTATGGTGATGAAAACTACATATGAAAAATCATTGTGTGCTATACATTGCAAGGGTGATGGTTGACCATTAATAGTTGGCTTTGAAAGACTTTCACCTTGTTCGCCAAATATTCTTTTTTTTTAATTAAATAATTGTCTCCCAAAATTGTTTTTGTACATTATAACCACATAATTTCTTAAAAAATCATTTTTTTCTTGAAAAAAATCTATGTCAAACAAGCTTTTAATATTTTACCACATTCTATTTCTATTCTCAATTATAAACAAGCATTTTTGCAAAAAATACACGTTATGTACCATTCAATATTTATTTAACGTCTAATTATATGTTTTCTGTAGATAAATACCTTTTTGTGCGTTAATAAAAATTGAGGACGATAATGCCAATATTTGAATGTTAGGAAGTGCACTTCTCACGAAGATTAGGGACGTCTCCCGATTTCCTTTATTGAATGAATAGATATTGTTGAAACTTACTTGTTATTAAATTTAGCGACTAAATACGTAAGAAAGTGACTAAATATAAGGAAAATACTTTTAGGGTATGTTCGAACTACATTATTTTGGAAGAATGTATTTTGGAATAGTAAATTAATGGAGAATGTATGGTTGAAAAAGAAAGAAAAGTTATTGATGTGATGTAAGATATTATTTTATTGAAAAATGTGTGATTAAAAATGAGTAGATGTGTACCAAACAAAGGCTTAATGATTAATTTAAAAAATTTCACATACTTAAGGGACTATTGATAAAATTAATTCTCCCTTTTCCGTTGTGAAGTTGTGGGTCCTGTACTTAAAAGTTTGGGCTTAATAGGCGTATGCTGTAGCTGACAAGCAGTCTAAACGGGGTCGAAGTCGGATCTGGAATCCAAATCGACCCGAAAATTGGCCACTGTTTAACAAATCCAGACCGTTCATGTTTTTCATCCGACGGACCAATTTTACATCCTCCGTAATCCTAACGCACAGCCCAACCCAACCCTAAAACACAAACCCGCCCCAAGGCGGTTGAGCCCCTCTCTGTCTCTCTCTATGTAGTGGATCCTCACCACCTCCATCGCCCACAGCAACCCGTCCGCAATTTCTCGTCTCCATAGCATAGCTTCAAACTTCCCTGGGTAGTCATTTCTCCAACGAGCCCTCACGAAACTTGCATGTATTACCCGGTGGGTTTGCGTTTAGGCTTTTGATTAACTTTGAGACTCGAGAATTCGGACAAGATATTCAAGAAGAAAACATCATCTCTGCGAGTAGTACCGATTTCAGTTTCTTGGCTGTCCATGTGAGTTTCTCGATTTGAAGCTTTGCTACTTTGCTTTTCCACGAGAAATATACTGGGCATTTAATCTTTTTGATACTTGCACTTTTACTGGAATTTATTGAATTGATTAAAGCTTGCCTTGTTTAATTATCCATCTGTATATTACCTCAGAGGTTAATTGCAGTTTCACCTTGCAAGTTCTAACTTGTGCTGGTAACTATTAGCCAAGTAAAATTTTGAACAAAAATCGGATCTTCATCCTGATTATGTTATTGTATTTTGTAAAACTTGTAGATATCATTGCAAAGAAGTAAATTTTGATGAAATATTGAAATAAATTTGGGATTTAGTTAATGGTGCATTGGAACCGTGTTTAGAAAGGCTAAGTAGGTTAAGGTAAATCCGTTAGATGAGCCATGAACCTGGAGGTGCTCCAGGTGCATAAGCCCCAATCTGAAAATTTATAAGATACAAAATAATACTCTTAATGGCCATAGGCTATGTAAAACCTGCATAATAGAACATTTGAACACATTTAAGACTAATTTGCAACTTGAAACATAAAATGGATCAACAAAGTAGTATAAAATAAACTAACAAATTTAGCCTATGTTTGGCTCAGGTTTATAAACTGTTCATAACCACTCAAGCCGTTCACAACTACTATTCACATATCCACCACTCATTTATTAATTTATAATTTAAATCATTTATAAACACTTCCCAAAAATGCTCTTAGTCAGCACATGATAAAACAACTAGTCCACAGCCGGAACTAAACGATTAAGATATATGAAATAAGTTTTAGTTTGCAAGAATTTTGTTTCTTTTGCCGTTAGAAGAAAAGTGACTTTTAGAGTAGAGAACATAGAAATATGGACACAACAGTAAGATAAATAGAGTAGAAGCATGAAATACTTGTCGTCGATATCCTGTCAATGGTCTTTCGTTGCCAAAAGGCTGCAACATCACTCTTTGGTGTTTGAGGGTTTGCATTTAAGTTGTAGGAGTCAGGATTGGGGCATGTATGTACTCTTTACTAGTCTTTAGTTCGTCTTACTTTTAAGGGTTGACATGCATTTATGAATCAAAATTTTATTGGATATCTAGTAAAATCGACCTATAAATTGTTGTTTGGTATAAAACCAGTCCAGAAAGGGCAAGACTGAGGAGTGCATGCCTCAGTTTCATTGGAGCTTATGCTCTGTGAAGTACGCTTCATTAAGTCAAGACATAAGTCTTGAGAAGGGTCATTCAAAGTATAAGCTTTGAAAGCCCTAAACATTAGGATGTACTCTTCGAGCCCTTTTGAAAGCATTGAATGGGAAAAAGTGGACTGAAATTAGGTCCTGCTGGATTGTGGTGGAATAAATGCTGCAAATTTAATAGTTTCAACCACATGACGAACTTTGGGAAAAGGCAAGAACATAGATACTTATAGTAGGGAATAAATAACAATTAATTAACGTTCCTGATTGTAGAAGTTACCATCCAGTATAGAAACTTAGGCATGAGTAATACCTTCCTCTGCGGTTTGGCAGACCAATTAAATTAGCAAAATATATGTGAAAAAGGCATTATCAATTATATAAATCTTAATTAACATAGGTCAAATTGTTTTTTTTTGGCGTTGGAGTTATCTTGCTTTACAAAGATGGAAAATCTTTGATGCAGGTTGAAGTTTGGGCTGCAGAAGCTACTAAAATACTTGTTGATGTCTTAGTTTCTGTGCGGTGCAACCAAGAAAATGCCTTGCAAAATTGTTTGAGTTATTGTTGACGACTTCTATTTTTGGGAGTGAAGGAGTATATGCATTCTAAAAGGGTTGTTTTTTGAGTTTAATCATTCATAGAAAATTATATAAACCAAATATTGCTCTTGTTATTAAAATTATTATGAGATCTTGCTATTGTTTTGAAGCGCCAACATTCTGAGTTCTTTCAGTAGAATATTTTCAAGGCGTGATCAAATGGAACTAAAAGTAACAAAATCCTAGTATAAGAACAGACTAGTAAAATTGATGCTAAAACAACTAATAAAGCAAACTTATTAATAATTCTTAAATAAGCAAGGAAATTAGACAAAACAAGCTCTAGGTTATTAGATTTTATAGAGAACATTTTTTTAGAGTATGGATTTTACTTCATCAAGTTGGAAAGGCTTGTTGGATAACTGTAGATTGAAATTTGAACCTTGATGCTCAGCTTTCCTCCAATCTAAGAAGTACTGCTGGAAAAGTTCAAATCTCATTGGGTTGTTTGTGCAATACTGATTGGGAGAACAAGTTAAAGGTGTTCTCATCGAGTTGTTATCATAGTTCGCCACTTACACTGTTTAGCAGAAAGATCATTCTTTCAATTAATTTGATCATAATTTTATCGTTTTTCCTATGTTTAGATCTTTTTATATTGATTGCTCTCTCATTTGATTTGGATTAGAAGCTTTAGGAGCCCAATAATATCAAATTTTATTTCTACAAATAAGATGATTAACCTTCTTTATGAAACTTCTGTCTTTGGTATTTAAATCTATTCAAGAACTCCAATTGCTGATACAAACTCATCAAGGTGTCCTTTGTTTTGCTCAATAACACGTGACACAACTTTTCTTTCTTTTCTTGTGTTTGCATCTTGTCTAATAAAATTATCTCATTAGATTATCTTAAATTATGAATCCCAACTCAGAAACACTAGATAACTGATAGAAGCAGATCATATGTAACCTTTATTGGAACGGGGGAGGTTTGAACTTGTTCTTTAATGAAAAGGGGGAGGTTTGAACTTGTTCTTTAATGAAAAGATAAATCACAGGATGAAGTTTTAGGTGAGAGTAGTTGAATACCTGCACATAGAAGTTAGAACCTACTTGGAACACCAACTCTGGAAGTAATTTGGGCATAGGCAGCCCTCTACTATCTATCCCATTGAATTCCACCATCTCGTATTGTACTTTACCATAACAGACCAGATAGATAGATCTATTGAATGACAGAAAGGGATAAAATATTGAAGGATGCATAAATATGGTGTGGAAAAGTATGCGGTTTTAGAGACTAAAATCTGAAGGAAGAAATGATGTGGTGGTTCTAATAGAGTTTTAGCTCAAATGTAAGTACTATCTTGTAATTTTGATTAAGTAGGTTAACTGATGATTAATAATACTTCCATTTACTTTTTAGTCTTTGAATTTGAGATGTAGTTTCTTTGAGTATATTGTTTACTGATAATATTAACGAACTCTTTTGATTGAAGTAGATATTAGCAGAGAGAGAAGTATTTGAGAAGTGGAATATGTGTAATTTATGTTTTTTTAGGATGCACGAAGAGTGTCTATATAATGGGTTTGGTGATTTTTTTTTTTTTGGAGAAAGTGTGGTTAAAAAGGAAATTTTTTGAGTTTACGTATAAAATTATTCTAATGGGAGAATGTGTGATTGAAAACGAGTTTGGAGAGAAATGAATTTTTAAAGAATGGGGCTCAAACATGGGCAATATGGCATGCAATGCTGAAAACTGGAATAACATATTTGACAAATAAACTGGCAGTAATTGAAAAGCAATTTGAATGGTGGAAGTAGGAAGGAGAATTTATCAACGTGAGATAGTAAAATTGATATCTTTGATTTAGTTGAAGAAAAAATGGATATGCTCTGCATAAAGATTAGTATTATCAATAGGAATCTATTGAGCACCAGACATGCTGATTCGCTATTTTTTATAGAAGTACCGACATGACACGTTATCCACTTGACTAAAAGAATATTTTTTGAACACCATTTTTGGAATAATACAACTGGAGGGTTTATGGGAAGGACTTGTGAATGCAAATAGATTGTATAGCTTTCTGTGAAAGCTTTTTCATTTTAATGGGACGGTCCTTTTTAGGACATAAAGGTAATTTTTTTATTTTAATTGGTTAAAAGGGAACTTTTGAAGTAGAAGACTTTTTTTCACCCAGTTGATTCATTAGAAGGCGTTGTAAAATTGTGCAACTCAAATAATAAAAGGCTCATTTCTCTAACTAGGCTTCCCAAAAAAAAAGAGGAAGAAATACAAGTCTAAAACTATGGTTGTTTGAGAAGAGAGAAGCCCATCACAAGACGAAATGGAAACATGGTGCCTTTGAAGAAAAAACTGCGGGAAGGGAGAAAATGAAGAAGTACGCCATTATTGTGCTTCTTAGTTCACGATTTTCATTCATATATTGAGATAGAAGGTCATTTTTTTTGTTTTTTATTGTAATTTTTGTGGTCTTTCTCTTCACTGCGGCGTGTCAACATGTCCAGTGGTAGAGAAACAAAAACAAAGGGGGCATGTTACCCAGTATTCCTGACACTTGTCAGCAGCTTGTCGGAGTGTGTTAGTGTCCTGAACAAGTCGAAGACTGACTCGCCGGGAGCTTGCCGGTGTTTCATAGGTAGGAATTTGACTAGAAAAGGAAGGTGACAAAGTCCTTGGGATGAAGAAATTGTTGTTTCTGAAGAAATAAAGAATGTCACCTCGACTAGTTGTGGTGTTACAGTCAAACGTTGTGGACATAGGGAAGTGATAGCTCAAATGGTTGTCAAACTTCTCTTTTACCTCTCTATTTAATTTACCAATTATTCCAGTAATTACATTACTAAGCAAAAACTATGGCAGATTATTTTGAGGATGCTGATTTTTGCCTTTTATGTTAGTTTGCTGGCAGGATGTTGATGGATGATGTGTGAACATATGTTGTTACCTTTAATGACCCTGTCTATCAATCTTTGATATCTTTTGGTGGGACAAAGGAGTTAGAAATGGCCAGTTTGTTGTCTGCTGAGCCTTCTCGTCATGGAGTCAATGACATAAATCATAGGATTTATGTGGACAGGCCACAAGAAGGTGGTGACCGCTGGTATTTCTCTAGGAAGGATATTGAAGAAAATTCTCCTTCTAGACGTGATGGCATTGATTTGAAGAAAGAGACTTACCTACGCAAGTCATACTGTACATTTTTACAAGACTTAGGCATGAGGCTGAAAGTGTAAGCTTTCTTGCTTGGATGGTATATGATTTACTTCCATTTTATCTGTTTCCCTTGTATGGATGTAATATTTTGCATTGTTTGGCATATCAATTTCTGAGCTGCGATTTCTATTATTATGATTATCTGTAACAGCTTTAGAATTTCACTATTATTACGTCTTGAAGTTTTGGTTTACTTCCTTTTATGTTGAGAAATGATGGACCTTCCATGTTAGAGACATGTTGAGAAATACTCATGTTTAAAATTTGCGCAATGTGCGCCATCATGTACTTAAGTATTATAATATGGATGATAAGTGGACCAAAAGGAAAACCCAGAGTTGACAGCATGTGAATTTATGCTGTATCAGTCGATCAAAAAAATAAGAAAGTTAAGGGATGGTATGTAAATTTATGCTGTAGTAGTCATTGTAAAACAAGCTATGGATGATAACTGGACCCTAAGGAAAACCCAGAGTTGACAGCATGTGAATTATGCTGTATCAGTCTATCCAAAAAAGTAAGAAAGATAAGGGACAGTATGTAAATTTATGCTGTATTAGTCATTGTAAAACAAGCCTGCTTGTATGTTCAGAATTTTGTATATCTAACATATCAAACTCCATCGAAATATGATGTCAAAATATATTCATCCATCCTTCAACATCCCTTCAGTAGTTTTTTGCTGCACTTTAGCTATTCAATTGTTTTCCTCAGTACAATGGTGGATGCTTTGCAGGCCTCAGGTAACCATTGCTACAGCAATAATTTTTTGTCATCGTTTCTTCCATCTTCAATCCCATGCAAAAAATGATAGGAGGGTAAGTATTTTCTTTCACTTCTTATTTATATAGTCGATAGCTAATAAATCTCATAGTCTGATGGTGACGTAGACTCGGTGACCACGTAGCATGATAATAGTTGCATGCACCCAATTAAGTAAGTAGGATATTTTTGCCATCTAACTAAAATCTAGCATAAAATTACTTTATACTTGGTAGGAAACTATAGCTGGCAACCATGCTTTTGGTTTTCTGACTTCGCTCTCGTCTTTTTCCCTCTCCTCCTCCACAAATTTGACCCAACAAAGACAAAATGCTGATATAAACTCAAG
Source organism: Fraxinus anomala (assembly GCA_903798345.1). NCBI lineage: Eukaryota > Viridiplantae > Streptophyta > Magnoliopsida > Lamiales > Oleaceae > Fraxinus > Fraxinus anomala. The sequence goes on along the minus strand of CAIGRN010170628.1, from coordinate 194 downwards.
GCAACCGTACTTCCCACTCCGGTCACTGCTTTTTCTTTTCCCTTTTTCGCCTTGTTCCCTTTTGTATTTCTCAGCTTTTTTTAATTACTGATAACTTCGCTGTCAATGTCAGGTCTCCACCGCCGCCGCATTCTTTCCTGTTCATTCACTGCTTCCTTCTCTGGTTGAGACTCCTTGATCACATATCCTCATAT
>CAIGRN010170625.1:0-10229 GCA_903798345.1 Fraxinus anomala | reverse complement strand
CTAGAAATAAGGCTAGGTTAGTTGTCCAAGAATATACTCAAATTGAAGAAGTTGACTTTGATGAAACATTTGCCTCGGTAGCTAGACTTAAATCATTTAGAATTCGTCTGGCTGTTGCCTACAATTTAGGATTTAAATTATATCAAATGGATGTCAAGAGTGCATTCTTAAATGGAATACTTCAGGAAGAAACCTATGTTGAACAACTTAAAGGATTTTTTTATCCTAATTTCAATATTATGTTTGTAAGTTGAATAAAGCTTTATATGGTCTTAAACAAGCTCTTAGAGCTTGGTATGATAGACTTACTNAAATTATATCAAATGGATGTCAAGAGTGCATTCTTAAATGGAATACTTCAGGAAGAAACCTATGTTGAACAACTTAAAGGATTTTTTTATCCTAATTTCAATATTATGTTTGTAAGTTGAATAAAGCTTTATATGGTCTTAAACAAGCTCTTAGAGCTTGGTATGATAGACTTACTGCATATCTTATGGAATATGGTTTTTCAAGAGGTGGTTCGGATATAACCTTATTCTTCAGACATATTGAAGAAACCATCACGATAGCTCATATCTATGTCGATGATATTAACTTTGGTTCTCCTATTGATTCTCTTGCTCATGATTTCGGTAAATGCATGAAGTAAGAATTTGAGATGAGTATTATTGGAGAGTTAAATTACTTTTTAGGTCTCTAAGTTAAATAAACTGATGATGGGCTGTTCATATCTCAATCGAAGTATGCAAAAAATATTGTCAAGCGCTTTGAATTAGACAGCAAGAAACACATTAAAATCCCCATGAACACAAGTGTCAAGTTAGGTCATGATCTTACAGATAAGAGTGTTGATTAGACACTATACAGGAGTATGATAGGTAGTTTACTTTATCTCACTACTAGTAGACCTGACATAGCCTTTAGTGTAAGGGTTTGTGCGTGCTTTCAGGCTAATCCCATATAATCCCACCGGAGCACCGTGTGACATATCATTAGATATGTAAATAGAACCGTTGATTATGGGATCCTGTACTCTCGAGATCTACTCTTAATCTTGCTGGGTATTGCGTTGTCGATTGGGTTGTAAATGTCGATGATAGAAAAAGTATGTCTGAAGTTATTTTTATGTTGGTGTTAATCTTGTTGCTTGGGTGAGTAATAAACAAAATTTCATCTCATTATCTACGGCAGAGGTCGAATATATAGCAACAGGAAGTTGTTGCACTCAACTGCTTTAGATGAAGCTGATGTTGAGTGATTATGGTATTGGATATAGTACTGTGACTGTATTTTGTGATAACACTAGTACCATTAATAATTCCAAAAATCCTGTTCAACAATCTCATACCAAACATATTTATATACAATATCATTTTATTCGAGATATTATAGAGACCCGTGTTGTAATCCTTGAGCACATCTGTACAAAGAACTAATTAGCTGGCCTATTTACTAAACCATTAGATGGTTTGAGATTTGAATCTCTTCGGACGGCTATTGGTGTTTGTGTACCTCATTGATTAAGTATATTTGATGCATGCTCATTCTTTACCATTGTGTGATATTGATTTATGCATACCTCATATTTGTTTTTATTTTTATTTTTATTTTTGTTTGTTGTCATTTTTTTGTGTATTTCGCACATTCTGGTTTTACATTACACAAAAAAAAAAATGAAAAATTCACAAATGCAAATGTGGAAGTTACTTTTACAACTTAACATATGATATACTTGAATTTATTTGTTGTGATCAAACATGTGTTTAATTGATAAACTGTAACATAATTTACATTAAAGCTTAGGTTATACATGGAGTACTTAGTATAGGAGTCTTCATGTACCATCTGCACTGTACACACTATGATATTGTTAGTAGGACTCTACCGCGTGTGTGAGATTTGAAAAGACAATCAAATGTTAGTAAGGTGACTTTGAACTATAATTGACCATATTTATTAGACCTAAGTTCAAGTTTATCCCTAATATTAGAAAAAAAATTATATAAAAAAAAGGAAGTTCAATATCTTATGTTTTTATTTGGAGCCTATTTGATTCGAGCAGTTAAGCCTGCAGGGTTTCTCTTAACCTAGTGCCTATGAACAACTGATTTGGGTTAACTAGCCTAAAACTCGTTATATGGGTCATTTTAATCGCTTAACGAAGAAAAATTTTAAGGTGAGAAAAATAATAATGAGCTTCATATATTGCATGATATGAAATAAAACATTTTGCTCATACTCAAGAGGAGAAAAAGTACTTTCCATTCATAATAAATTTTACGTTATAGTTCTAATGTGTTTTAAATGGTTTGTCTTTCATGAGTAGGGAAATAAACTTATTGGCAGCGATATTCAGTATGTCATTTCTCACAAAATTAAGGTTTGGAGTCATATTTTCAAAGGATTGGTGACACTTTACACATATGGGTCACTTATATAATTTACTCCATGATAACTTAAACAACGTATGTGGGACAATTTAATATTCATTGCTTATATTTGTGCGTGTACACAACAGTAATTTTGAGTTATTCTATGTTAATGTTAAAATGAACATAAGGTGCAAAACATTTTTGTGATATTTTTTTATTATACATTATTCCTTGTCATTTTGTGACAAAAATGGGGAGTAGATGTTTTTAGATGTATATAATAAGTTTGTCTTAACTTGATGTATCTACAAATTTTGATTAAATGATCATTTCAGTATTGTTAGATTAAGTTTTGATATTTTGTAGTACCAATGTTTCCTTTTGATATATTGGATTGCATTGATATTACGTCTTAATTTAGCGTATGGTATGAAACTGAAAAGATGCATTATGAGTTATTAACTGCTTAAATCACTTTTACACTTAATACTGCTTGATTTAACTACTTGAATTGCTTTTACACTTAGTATTGTTTCACATACATTTTATATTGGTATTTGAGTTGTCTATTTCAGGAAACAATGTTTGATAAAGGAAAAACAGAATTCGATCAAGACAGTTATTGGTTGTGTCAGTCATTGAGTATGTAATTCTTTTTCACTACTACATTGACTTTATATTGTAATTTTGTCACAAAATGTCAAGGGGTGGGCTTATTAGGTATTTGATATAATTGGTAAATCAGTGAACAAAATGGATTAAATTTAATATATTGTAAAAGTCAAGGAGTAAGTTGCAAATGATAGAAATTGAGTTATACTAGGTCTAGGGTTCGAGAATGAAAACGAAGGTAAAACGGCATAAGAATTTCGCTAGATTGTCGTCAAGACTTGGCTCGAGTGTTAGAAATAGAAACATAATTCCTACATGTTGCTCAACTTTCGCTCGAGCGACAGGGTTATCCGAAAAACTTTAATTCGTGTTTTTAAGATTTTTTGTCCGGCCCATTCAATCCCAAAACTTAAACTGTAAATACCAAACACCTCTTAACATAAATTCTAAGGTTGATCATTGTGAAAACATATATTCTTCATATTCTCTTTAACAAATTAGCTTTCAATCTTCGTGTTATGATTTGTTCTTGGCAGTGAAAATATCAAATTCACAATCCAAATACCAAACGCTACTTCCTACATATCTGTCAGAGTTCTAAAGATCAAGAGAAAGTGATTGGAGTTCCAGTCGTTAAAGAACGCGGAGTTCTTCATTGATCCATAGGAGATAAACAAATTCATAAAGTCGGGAGTTACTACAGGAGCGCACAATTCAGGAGGGCTTTGAAAACTATAGTTGGGAGTTGGTGTAGGAGCATGAAATCCAAGAGAGCTGTGAAAATTGCAGTCAGGAGGTCAGAAAGTAGTAGTTGTAGTTGAATCTTGCGGACTGTAAGTTCTAATTCGTTTATAGTGGATTATTGACTTGCAAAGTGCCCAAAGTTTTTATCCAATTAGAGTTTCTCCATGATCATTTCTTGTGTTTATTTATTGTTTTCATAATTGCGGTATTTCAATATAGGAAAAATTGAATTGTATGATTAACCATTTAGAGATAACTAATAGTGACTTATTGCTAATTAAATTATTTATAAATCGCACCAAACATGCCGCTTTTTTTTTTCACCATGGATCGAGTTTTCACGTTGAATTTTAAGCATGTATGATGTTTAAGGGTGAAAACCTAATTCATCCAATAAGTTGTAATTATTCATTTTACATTCGACGTCTAAAGATTCATCTTACTTAAAGAAATGAGTTTCGTTATACACGCAAACGAAACTTATGTCCAATTCACATTACTTTGTTTGAGGCACTTTTCACGATTTTTCAAAGCATTGCATGTGATTATTTTGACATCTACAAAACTATATACTGTACGGTAACATGATAATTTCTGGACCTACATTTTGGCCACAAAGTGCCGGAATTACAGTTAATGGTTTTGACCTCACATGATATTTATCCCAAGAAATTAAATCCTCCTCCCCTAAACTCGTCAGCTAGCAAATCGTCATGACATTAAAACAATAATATATACATTCGTTGTGCAACAATACTGTTTGTTGTCCCATCAACAACACTTCCATCCCTTTCGTCAACAAATCTATTTGTTTGTCTCAGTTGTGTAATCTCCTCTCGACACATAATCTCATCAATAATTGTATCAACATTCGGACGTAGCCATGGTGTTTGTGGAGCTTAGATGGCAATTTGACACCAATATGATTAACGTTCTCATTAATTCTGCAAAATTTCAATAAAAAAGAATAAGTTTGGAAGGCCTACATGATTAATAATTGGTCCTCTTAGTACATGACCCTTGCCTAGATAATGCTTAGATCCATCTCTACCCATATCAAACTTCTTAAACTCTACCTGAGATTTTATTGAAAGATATATGAAACCCAATGAGTATTAAAAGGAGTAAATGATCACCATATACTTTACTTAAATGGACAAGTAGATGAATACACAAACTATATATATTAAGCGAAGTCGTTTCAATCTTCATCAATCAACATCCTAAGATCATAAATCTTGTTAGCATCGACAGGCTTAATACTTGAAGATTTTGTTTCATATATGTTAAGCGAAGTCGGAAGTGGTACTTGCTATTTTGGTCGAATGAATTCTGAGTAAGTTGATTGTATTCCGTACTCAATTGTTTCTTTTGTTTGTGGTGATCTTCATTAATGGAATATTGGCTTTAAATAAATAAATAAAAAGCCTAAGGCTGCCAAACACAAGGTAGGAATATGGAACGAAATAAGAATTGAAAATCAGTGTAAACGGCTTGCTTTCAGGCGCTGATAAAACTGAAAAAAAAAATGGGTTGAGAAGGAGAAAGATTTAAGTACCATTAATTAGGTAAATTAGGTATAACATTAATCTCTCCGGAAATCAAACTTCAACTTGTACTGTGTATGACCAACAAAGAATGAATGGCGTGTGGATTAAGTAATTAATTACATTCTTAACTTTGTTTCTATTCATCAATTTGTTGGTTATCCATTCTTCTAGACATCAAATGGGTTATGATCTTATTTGGTTGTTACGTAAATTTAAAATGTCTTTGTTAAAAATTTGATAACAACCAATGTAAATTTGGTTGTCGAGGACTCCAATTATTATGTTAAAAATATTCTCGATTATACTAAGAGTATGTATAGTGCCACAAATTTTATGTTTTAAATTTAATAATTTTTGTTGTTATGAACCGATTTTAAGGAAAAAATAAATCTTATTTCAAGAATATGTTATTTTTTATTCTGTTGAGTTTTCGAATTCTTATACATAAATGTTTGAGATATTATTTTCCTAATGGATAAATGTTTAATTTTATTCTAACATAAAATGAGCAAATTAACCAACTGAAATTTTGGAAGAAGCAACTTAAGATGGCCAATGATTTAGCAGTCGATCAGTCCATTTTCACTATAATTTGTTAGTGAATTAAAGAATTTTTGGAAAGTGTTTGTAAATAGATAGAAATAAGTAGTGGATATGTGGCTAGTACTCATAGATAGAAATGGGTATTAGTAAGTAGATAGTACAAGATTTGAATAGCCAAACATATGCTTAATTAGGCGATACAAAATAATAGAGCTCCAGTTTGCACAATTTTTTTGTTTTTTATTTTACATGAGTCTGAATATATCGGTCACTTGTACATTGAATCTGCCTTTTATACTAAATATCGTATAAATATAATTTTTTTTTTCATAAATTTGGTGACAAAATTATAAAATACAAGAAAATCGAGTTTCACCAAAAAAAAAAAAAGGAAAATTATGAGAATTTTGTTTTCATGAGCCTCAATCATGTGCTCGTGGGTGTTTTTGTTTCTTGAGCCGCAATTTATTGATTTATGCCATATTTTACATGAGTCTGAATATATCGGTCAAATTCTTTTAGGCCTTAAAAAAAAAAAAAGGAACCAAACAGGTTTTGTTTGTCAAAAATAAACAGTAAACATGACCAAACATCATTATCTAAATTCACAAACTAAAGTTCATAAATAGCTCTTAAACGCTTCAACTCCTCATCGCATCTGTCTCATATACACAAAATGGCTAGCTTAGTGAGTTTTCTTGCTTTCCATTTTCTCTTCGCCATCTTTCAGTACTCATCACTTGCAGCCAATGTTAATTACAATGTTCAAACATTGGGAGCAAAACCTGACGGAAAAACTGATTCCACAAAAGCATTCTTGAGAGCATGGAACTCAGCTTGTGCCTCTACACGGGCAGCCACCATATACGTGCCACCGGGAAGATACTTGCTCGGCACTGCAACTTTTGCCGGCCAGTCATGCAAAAACCCGGCCATAACACTGCACATTGATGGGACTCTTGTAGCTCCATCTAATTATAACGTCATTGGAAATTCTGGTACCTGGATAAATTTCGAAAGAGTAACGGGAGTTTCCGTAATTGGTGGAACCCTAGATGGCCAAGGGGCTAATTTGTGGGCTTGCAAAAATTCCGGCAAGAGTTGTCCAACCGGAGCAACGGTATGTAAATAAAGAAGAAAGCGGACTTTATCATTTGAAATAGTTTTTTAATTAGCTTTGCATGTTAGATAGTTCATTCTACTTAACTTGTATAAATGATTGTATACATGCCTATGTTGTATGGTAAATTACTTGCATGAAAATTCTAATGTACTTTTTGATTGTATCTTCAATACAGACACTGGCATTCTACAGTTCAAAAAACATCATGATCAATGGATTATCTTCAATAAATAGCCAGAAGTTCCACATTCTGGTTTATGGAAGCCAAAACGCCAAGCTGGTGGGAATGAAGGTTACAGCACCAGGACACAGCCCGAACACGGATGGAATTCATGTGGAGAAATCCTCAGGTGTCACAATCATGAACTCAAAAATTGGCACCGGCGATGACTGTGTCTCTATAGGCCCCGGCACCTCCAACCTGTGGATCGAAAACGTCGCCTGCGGCCCTGGCCATGGAATAAGGTACTGGTTTCATCACATATATAAAGCCCGCAGTGGATAAAATTTTATAATATGCATCCCAATGATTTATTTGCATACCTACAGGTGTTCTATAAATTAAGTACTTAATACCTAAGTTGATTAATTTGTATGCCTTTTGCAGCATTGGGAGTCTAGGGTGGGAATTGCAAGAACCTGGAGTGCAAAATGTGACAGTTAAGTCAGCTACATTTACAGGAACACAAAATGGGGTGAGGGTGAAGACATGGGCCAGGCCAAGCAAGGGGTTTGTTAAATATGTTCTTTTCCAGCATCTTGTAATGGTTAACGTCGAAAACCCAATAATTATTGACCAAAATTATTGTCCCAATCACCAAAATTGTCCTGATCAGGTAATAATCGCTTTTGTAGCATTATAAATTTCATTGTTACTCTTATTTCTATACAGGAAAACCCAACTCCCACCCTATTCCCCCTTACTTATATAGGATGACCTCCGATCCCATTTAATTCGGAAAAGGGTTTTATTTTATTCAGGTTTCGGGTGTAAAAATTAGTGATATAACTTATCAAGACATACATGGGAGTTCGGCAACTGAAATTGCAATGAAGTTTGACTGCAGTAAAGGAAATCCATGCAGTGATATTAACTTGGAAGATGTTAAGCTGACCTACAAAAATGAACCGGCTCATTCTTCATGCATTAATGCCGATGGGAAGGCTTCTGGATTAGTTCAACCCAACAACTGCTTGTATAATTAGAATACAATTTGAAGGATTTATACTTGAACAAGATTATAGATCATGTACTAAAAGCTAAGATACAAAATTAAGAATGAGTATCTAATTCAAGAAATAAAGTTCGTATGAATGAAAGTGAAGAACAACAGCTTCTATTAATTCAAGCATTTTTAACCTGTCATTTGATTAACTCATCGATGCTAGTCCTAACTCGATATCTAATATGGCATGATGTGCCAATGGGCCTGCAGGTTTCTTTTAATTGCTATATTTCATGCTGAATGGAGAGTCGGAACTTTTGGTTGTTGACAAAAAAAAAAAAAAATCATCTGCAGAAAACAATGCACGAATATGGACAATAGGCTCGCACTTTTTGCTCTTTTATAATTAAAAATTGAAACCAATATGGATGTGATTAGTTTAATTTGCTGGAATCGATACATCTATCTACAAGTAAAAAGGTGACTTATACATTTGTACTTCCATCTACTTTGGACAAACAAGTAAATAACTAAAAAAAGATCGGTGGATGTTGTTTGTCCTCGTACCTGTGAATTAACGTAAATGAGTCAAATGTCCGTATATCACATTTTTAAATTATAATGTCTAGTCTTCAATATATATCATAATTACGTCAAAGAAAAGCTGAAAAGATATGAATAACATAATTTGATAGACTGAGAAAAGTGTCTCTGCCAATGAAAAGGATTAACAATTGTAACTTTTAATTGTTGTGAATCTTGTGATATAAAAGTAATGAAAGACCTAACTGTGGAGATGTGGTGTGTGAACGAAGGAAACTGTTGAGATTTTGAAAGTTGTGTAAAAAAATCCCTAAATAGTACGCAAATCTATATTTGGAAAGAATCATTAAAATTGCTAATTATTGGGATTAACCTTAATCTTTCACCATTGATTCATGTATTTGTTCGCATGCCTAAGCTAATTGAATTGGCCGTAATATAGGCACAAGATCGTGGTGTAGCAACAAAAACGCAAGTTAGAAAGCACGTTATTTACATGTGTGAGTTCACTAGATGCCGTTAGATTGATCTAAATTATAAGTTAGTTCGATCTTAAGTGCGGAATTATACAATTAACAAGTAACATATCTTTTTTAATTGTTTTTAGATGGTTAAACAAACAATCCAATTATCCTAAGTTGAATTGTTGCAGTTTGTAATAAGAGAGCAATAACTAACACCAATATTGATGACGGAGAAACCCAACATGGTAAAAACTTCGGGATCAAGCCAGTTACCTCCATTACTGGCAATATGGATTTACAATAAGATGCTGCCTATCCAACTCCACTTGACTTCTCGATCTAATTCATGTAACCTCCAAGATTTGCTTAGCCCACCAGCTCCCGATCTTCTGCAATTGTATCTTCCAAGGATCGACCTGTCCCTCGAGTGAAGATCTAGCGATAGGCGAGCGACAGCCTCTCTCTCGAGTGAGAGCCGAGCAACATGCGAGCCACGACGATTCTATTTTTGTTGCTCGAGCGATAGGCTAGTGAAAATGCGATGCCGTGTTTCTCCTATTTTATTCTCGAACCATAGACCTCATAATCCAACTTGTACAAATTGTACCCTACGTCCTTGACTTTTACAACACGTTATAAATTAATCATTTTGTCAACAGAATCGTCAACACTAAAAACCTAACAACATGATTGATGCTTATTTTAATATTTGTCAATGTTGTCCTAAAGGGTACAACATTTCAAATGAAGCCATAAAGCCCGTTTCGTAAAATTTATAAATCATTTATAGATGATGAAACTTGATAATTAATATATATATATCAGCTTATTCACCTCTTATTTTTTTCTATTTATAAATTAAATATTTATTATAAGAAAATAGATACATAAACTTTGAAGGGAGCTTACGACCTGACCTCCATCCAAATACCCAGAAGATTTTGAGCGGAAGAGTCAAAAATATTGTCTATCTTATGCGAGTTGTTCATGCTTTATGTCACCACACAGTCTCGTCATAAATTTTGTAGGCCCTTCATCGTTATTCTTGTCGACCTCTTCAGAGTATGTTAGTATAGATCCAAAATTTGTATTTGGAATGCTATAACCCT
>CAIGRN010170615.1:0-15908 GCA_903798345.1 Fraxinus anomala | reverse complement strand
TTTTTTTCAACAAACAAATATCCATGAGGGTATTATGGAAACAAAAATTTACTTCGTAAAGTCAATAAGGGTGGCGGATGTTTTTTTTTTTTCCTTTTGTCCGGATATGAAATAGTAATTTATGAGGATAATTTCCAAATGAACAGTGAATCTCAAAGCCTCTCTTTTAATATAGCAGTGATAAGCATGCCACCGAATTTAAAAGTCAAGTGTACCATTTATGAAGCCTCAATTTCCCTCCCAAGTTGGCCACCTTTTAATTACCTATACTTTTGTGGGTTGGCAACACCATAATGTTGTGTAGACTAAATTGCTGCACGTAGATTTCATTTATATTTCCGAAAATTACCCAAAAAAAAAATAAAAAATCAATGAATTTCGGATGGAGGAGTTATAACTAAGCTAATAACCATTATTTGTTTTGGAAATAATAATTGTTCACTTTGATTCGGAACATTTTGTTATTTATCTCATTCTATAATATAATGAAAGCTCAAGTCGAAAAAGATAATTTATTCAAATTCAATCTCTTCACATGTTGATTAAATTCAATTTTTATCAAAAGTCCGATGCTTACAATTTTCATTAACAAATGGAGGAGAGACTCAAACTAAAAACTACGTTTTAAGGAATAGGAGAGCATCGGGCATGTCTTTGTGAAACTTGATAATTCTAGATTGTAGGAGACGCCGATGTCTATAACTTAGGTATTTTAATTTTTGAGAATCACTTTTCTCTTCCACATTTAGAGGTGTTTGGTAGGGATTAAAATCAGATTAAAATTGAAAAATTAGTCGTTATTGTTGACTTTTATTATACGAGTAGGATCCAATAACGACTATATTTTCAATTTTAATTGAATTTTAATGGCTACCAAATAAGCCCTTATTTTCAACGACACATTTAAAAAAATACGTTTTTAATAAAAAAAAATTACTTTTAACCACATATTTAAAAAAAAATATATATAAATTTTTCAAAGAAACTCCTGCAGTTTTTTTTTTCTTTTATCAAACATGCAATTAGAATTAGCTAGCATATTATGACTCGCATGAGTAATAAATTCCTTCTTGACTTCATAGTTTATAGGGGCTTTACATGACTGATCCTAAGCCTAACAAGTAGTGTGCTGAGTTATGCTGTAATATTGCCAACCCTATTTAGCCTTTGCTTTTTTGACGAGAGACGATTTTTTCTATTTTTAAAATTTATTGTGGCAGACCAATTATGCAGTCAAAATTGAATTTTCCCATCAATTTGTGACTTTTTGCTATAAAGTCAAATTTGTCGTGATTGAATTTTAATTGTGAGAAAGAAGGTGGACGATTGTTGAACTCAAGACTTTTATCTATTGAAAAACCATGTTAAACCATTTGTACATGATTGAGAGAGCTTAAATTTTGTAAGTATTTAGAAGTTGTGATTTTATAAATCCGTTAATAATAAATGAGTAACAAGTTGTGGATTCTATGAAATATATGTATAAAACTATGTTTGATTGATTTAAATAAATAAAAAAAGCTTCCCTAAATATGCATAAAGTGATCTAATTATTTTCATTCATCGAAAATTATTGAAAATATGATTCAAAAGATACATTTAGAGGAAATTAATCAAATGTGGCTTCCTGTATTTTCGAAAGAAAAAACTCTTTCAAAAATTAGTTTTCAAACATTTATTAAGTTAACATTTTTAATGAAACTTAGAGAAGCACAAGAAAAATCCTATCAAATGATTTGTAATCCACTTAAACTTTGATATCTAGTTATGCAAATCTAAATATAATCTATTTAAATGACTTGAATGGTACAAATACATGTTTGATATAGATTTTTTAGAATAAATTTTGTGAAAAATTATATATATATATATATTTTAAAGAACGTAAAGTTAAAAATAGGAAAAAGATATGAAAGCACTTGCAAAATTACTTTATTAAAAAATGTGAAATTAAAAATAAATTTTAAATAGTCTGTACGAAAAGATTTAAGCCCCTAGTACAGGGAGAATTATGGGAGATAGGTGGCACATGTGCATTGGCCGGGAAAAAATAGTTTCTTGTTGGAGGTCCAATGAATGTGCACCATTCGTCGCCCATACAATTTAACAATTCTCCATGTACATGTAGCCAGGTTGGTACCATAAAAGGGCAAGGTTTCAAAAAAGGCAAGTTAAAAATAAATTTTAAATAACTATGGATATCAAAAAAAAAGAAAGGGAATAAAATAAAAAAACCAAATCCCCCTTCCCGCCCCTCCCCTGCAGGTAGCCAATCCATCACCCGCCATCCCCGAATACTCCCACCCCTGCAACCGAAACGCCAGTAGCCAGGAATGCTTTACGTACCCAGAATTGCAAAAGAGAGCGAAGGTTTATGCGGATTGATTTGGAAATAGATTAATCAAGGACGAGTAAGATCTGTATAAGCTGAATTTTTGACATGCTGCTGGGAGAAATTGATCAACTTTAAGGCCTATTGTCACCATGATCTTTGATTGTTCTCTTAAATGAGCAACTTTGGCTTCATAATAACAAATTTTACCATTTACTTTGACCTTGTGGCTATGTAATTTCTTAATGTGCTTTTGCAGAGTTGTATTTTCTTTCACACTCTACAGCTTATAGAACATTTGGACATCACTTCAGCTTTGTTCTCGATTCTGCAACTAATCTAGCAAAGTAAATTCTCCATCCTTCTTGTTGACCATGTGGGTAGGGATGGGGAATGGTCGAGGGGCTTGGAAGTAGGGTAGGGGCAGGTGCTGGGGGTGTAAGGGAAGAACGTGTGCAGCTCACGTATCATTTTAATGACAATTTGGACGGTCATTTGGGACTACGGGTGCTGTGAAAGTGAAAGGTCAGATTTCAATCCACCATTTAATTTCCTTCTGCTGAATTTAAAAAGCATATCATGTAGATTGTCCCCTAGCCTAACTTACATCTAACATGCTATATAACTTCATTACCAATGCTTTGAAATATAAATTGTCTTATGTTCATTGATTATTTTCCCACCTTGGGATCTATAAGAAAACAGAAAAAAAAACTGCTCAACCATATAAGATTCATTTCATTCAAGGTTTCTCGCAGTTTCTTGCAGTTTCTATCTCTCTCTCTCGATAATATGGATCCTGGTGATGGTCTTTATAGAACCAGTAGCTTGAGAGTAAATAGCTCTTCAATTTGGAGGAACCATGGTTCGGAAGTTTTCTCGCATTCCAGGCGAGAAGAAGACGATGAAGAAGCTCTAAAGTGGGCCGCACTCCAAAGGCTTCCCACTTATGATCGTTTGAGGAAAGGTATATTATCAGGATTGCAAGGTGACAGCAATGTAGTTGATGTACAAAATCTTGGATATGAAGAGAGAAAATTGTTGCTTCAGAGGCTAGTAAAAGTTCCTGAGGAAGACAATGAGAAATTCTTGATGAGACTAAGGAGCCGACTTGACAGGTAAAATTAAAATTTTGTCAATCTGATTTACAAAGAAAAATAAGGTCTTGTGTGATGGCTAATTGCCACATAAAGCCATCTATATGGGTTAATGAGCCGCGACATAGGTAGGCTTTCTAGAAAGTTACTAGAATGGTAACAGATTTACATGAAACTTACATTTGAATCAGTCTCTAAATTTCAAGAGTTCAACTAAATTGCTTAAATTTTTTCAGGGTTGGAATTGATTTGCCCACAATTGAAGTTAGATTTGAGCATCTAAATATTGGTGCAGAAGCCTATGTAGGCAGCAGAGCATTGCCTACCTTCTTTAACTTCTTTGCTGATGTATTGGAGGTAAGAAACTGCCTCTTTTCATACATTATACTATTGTTTTCCTTGCATATTAAAGGGGATATTAATCTAACTAATCTTCAATTCCATCTGAAAGGGTTTCCTGAACTATCTACACGTGCTTCCAAGCCGAAAGAAGCACCTTTCTATCCTGAAAGATGTCAGTGGAATCATCAAACCTTGCCGGTGGGGAACACAAACTGATAATATGTACATTCAATTTAGACACTTTGACATGTTTGGTAACATGGACTGAACATCAATGGACACTATTGTGGAAGAAAAAGATTGGGCCGTCTAGCCACGTCCATTATCGTGTACCAAACATGCACCATATATTTATGTGTTATTTAGCTAAAACTAACGTTTCATTTGTTATCCAAAGATTGACATTGCTTTTAGGTCCTCCAAGCTCAGGAAAGACAACACTGTTATTGGCTTTGGCTGGAAAGCTTGATTCTGCTTTAAAGGTTGTCACCATGATATTTATGATGTAGTACTGGACATAACTGAAGCATATAGTAGGCAAGAATTTGGCATATTTTCTTTTTTGGTACCGTGCAGTACACCTTACCAAACAAACCATTACTCTTTCATTGATTCGCCATTATTTTAATATTTTGACCTACAAACTAATTAATTCTAGAATGTCAGTTTTCCGGGAATGTGACTTATAATGGACATGGAATGGGTGAGTTTGTACCCCAAAGAACTGCGGTATATATTGGCCAGCATGATGTCCACATTGGAGAAATGACTGTAAGGGAAACCTTGGAATTCTCTGCAAGATGCCAAGGGGTTGGATCTCGTTATGGTCAGTAAAGGGCAATTTTTCTTTCCTTTTTTTTCTTCCAAACTACATTTAAGTAGATAAGAAGTCGAGGATAAGCCCCTGTTTGACACACATTATTTCAAAACTCATTTTCAATCACACATTTTTCAATAAAATAATATTTTTATCACATAAATAATTTTTTAACCACATATTTCTCATCATATTACTATTTAAAATACATTATTTTCTCAATAATATCCATCAAACACATTCTAAATCTTAGAGACGCAATGGGGCCGGTTGGTGACGTGGTGGGCCGGCTCGCCCCACAGGGGATTTTCCCTCCCCGATCCCCGCTTAAGGCAGGTCCGGGCAGCCACCTCCCCATTTATATTTTTCTATTTTCTATTTTTTTTTCTAGGATAATTTGGGAATGGAAAATGATATATGTACAGAAGAAAAATTGTCACATATTTTACAGGTGCTATTGTGGCAGCTCCTGGTTGGTTAATTTTATTTTTTGTTTTTTGCCTGTGTCAAATGAAAAACTGTCAATTGTGTCTGTAAATAATCTGACATGCTTTATTCTGTACATTTAGTACTGTCCTTTGGGAATTGGCTAATGAGCTTGGTTAATTGGTTCGATTTTGGGAATAAAATTCAGACAAAGGTGTTTTTATACAAATTTTGAATTTTTCAAAAAAAAATAACTATAATCGGGGCGGGCCGTCCCGCCTCAATATCATCACGCTTCCTTATCGGAACGAGGCACTGAATAGTACTGGTTTATCGGGTCAAATTTCCATCCCTAATTCAATCTTGATATAAAAATTGTGCAGATATGTTAGCAGAGTTGACAAGAAGGGAAAAGGAAGCCAATATTAATCCTGATTCAAATATCGATCTCTACATGAAGGTAAGAATCAACCAATGTATGATGAAATTGTCTTCGACATGAAACTATACAAGAGACTAAAAGTGTGTTTTGCTAAGCCTAAAAAAAATATTGAAGTTGGTTTTAATTATTATTTTCTTATTTCTTTTAATTAATTAATAAAACTTACTTTTCTTTAAAGTGTTTTGACAGTCAAAATTAGTAACTTATTCACAACTTTTACCAATACAAAAATGCTTTTTTAAAATTTACTTATTTTCTTATTTAGTTTAAACTTTTAACCTTAGCCAAACAAGCTATAAGCCTTTCCTACCAATAAATTCAACGTTGGCTACGTGAATATTTTTCGCTAGTCTATTTGGTCCAGTGCTATATTTACTAGAAGCCGAAAAGAAACTATAAATAGTTTAATTATCCCTCTAATAATTTAAACTTCTGGATGAGAACAAGGTGCCTCTTAACTTCCATCTAACTATGAAAATTCTGTGCCGGATAATTGGAAAAAAATTGAAGGTATAAACATAAATAATTCTATAAATTCATCCAAATTTTTGTAAGTCTATTTGATTTGCTTAGATAATCTGGCATGTGCTCTACTTCCCAGGACATTGTAAGGTTTGTTTGTAAGGTGAAATGTAAAATACTCGACAATATTAAGGAAAAAAGTTTGTCTATTATATTATTCGGTCTCATTTAGTACAATGCATTTTATAATCTAGTAATTGTGTAGTATTTTTTATGTTTTCTTTAATCTGGAGAATACCAAAGTGTAGGCTGCAGCCACTGAAGGACAAGAAGGGAGCGTAGTCACAGATTATTTTCTCAAGGTACAACAAGCACTGAATCTTTTCCATTTCATGTAAAATAATATAAGATTGGAGTCATTGGACAAAACTAATGATACTGTTAATTTCTTTTCAGATATTGGGACTGGATACTTGTGCAGATACCATGATTGGAGATGAGCTGATAAGGGGAATATCTGGAGGGCAAAAGAAACGAGTTACTACTGGTATACAAAAAAACTTCATTTCTGATGATTTATTGAATGATTTTATACTAAGTTTTAACGTTAATTTAATTAAATAAATCGCAGGTGAAATGCTGGTTGGGCCAGCAAATGCACTTTTTATGGATGAAATATCCACTGGATTGGACAGTTCTACAACATTCCAAATTGTAGATTCGCTTAGAAAATATGTCCATATTCTCAAAGGAACTGCTATTATATCACTCCTACAGCCGGCACCTGAAACTTATGAGTTATTTGATGATATAGTTCTGTTATCTGAAGGCCAAATTGTTTATCAGGGCCCTAGAGAATATGTGCTCGATTTCTTTGAATCCAAGGGTTTCAAATGCCCAGAGAGGAAAGGGGTGGCTGACTTCTTGCAAGAAGTAGGTAATCAATGATAATAAGCTTAATTTCTGCATACCAAGTCCATATCTAGATAGTTACTGTTAGAGATAATATTTTCCAGATTCTATGTTGCCCAAATTATATGCTGTAATCTTCAATAATTGTTTGATTTTTAATTATTGTTACCCAATTCTCCTATTCCTTCCAGTGTTTCTTGGCCCACTATATTCACTTCGTAGTTCTTAGCACACGAGGAAATATTAATTCTGATGCAGGTGACATCAAAGAAAGATCAGTGGCAATACTGGTCGAGAATAGAGGAGCCTTACAGATTTGTGACTGTCAGTGAATTTGTGAAGGCATTTCAGTCATTCCACGTTGGGCAGAGTCTGAGAGATAATCTTGCATATGCATTTGACAAAAGAAATAGCCACCCAGCTGCCTTAACAACAAGAAGGTATGGTGTGGGAATGAAAGAATTTGTGAAAGCATGCACCTCAAGAGAACTCTTGCTAATGAAAAGAAACTCATTTTACTACTTGTTCAAGCTTTGCCAGGTGAGTAACTAACTGTACCTGGAGTCTGATAATAGGATGAATTGAGGCTGTATTGTGTAAATACGTGTTATCTTGAATATATTTATATTTCGTTATTTTCTGATTTTTTCAGATTATCATAATGGCATCTATAGCATTGACACTGTTCCTACGAACTACGATGCACCAGAATAACATACAAGATGGAGTAATCTACATCGGTGTTCTTTTTTTAACTCTCACTATATTCCTGTTCAATGGAATGCCAGAGATGTCCATGACAATTAACAAGCTTCCAATCTTTTACAAACAACGGGACTTTCTTTTTTATCCCTCATGGGCATATGCTCTTCCCACATGGATCCTCAAGATCCCTATAACGTTTGTTGAAGCAGCTGTCTGGATTTCTCTCACTTACTATGCTATTGGATTTGATCCAAATGTTGGGAGGTAAAGACTACTATGGACGTTTGCTAAGATCCCTGTATTACTTTTTTTCCTTTTCTTCAAGTGATTGTTGATCAAGAATCATTTTTGCAGATTATTCAAACAATACTTGGTAATCTTTCTTACAAACCAGATGGCATCTGCATTGTTCCGACTGATTGCGGCTGTAGGTAGGAACCTTGTTGTTGCAAACACCTTTGGATCATTTGCTTTGCTCCTACTTTTTGCACTGGGTGGTACAGTATTATCACGAGGTATAAAATATGAATCAAATATTTTCTTGAATTGAAAAAAGTTTACATAGAGATATTTATTTTAATTCCAAACTTTTGGATGACTCCTCAGACAAGATAAAGAAATGGTGGAAATGGGGTTTTTGGTCTTCACCGTTGATGTATGCACAGAATGCAATTGTTGTGAATGAATTTATAGGGAACAATTGGAAAAATGTAAGTCCATATCCAGAAAATTGTGGTATATTTCCAAGGATACGTTTTGTGTCAAAAGAAACTGATTTCGGATTAAATTTCTTCCTAAGGTTGTCCCACATACAAATGAATCATTAGGAGTTGCAGTTCTAAGGTACCGAGGATTCTTCATTGAAGCATACTGGTATTGGATAGGAATTGGGGCTTTATTTGGATTCACAATCTTCTTCAATTCCGGTTTCATGCTAGCTCTTGCTTTTCTCAAGCGTGAGTGTCTCTAATTCCCCTTCTACCAACAATTTGATCAGAATTTATTCAATATTTATCATAATTCCATATTCTACAGCTTTTGGAAAGTCTCGAGCTGTTTTGCCAGAAGAAAATCAATGCTATGAGGAAGAAACTGGAATTAGAGAAAGTACTCGGATAGTGTCCCAAAGAAATGATGTAGGCACAGTGGCATCTGAAGGTAATGAAATATGAAGTTCCCAATAAGTGCATTCTTTCTGTGTGCAGTAGTGGTGCGCAAGACTAAACATTATAATGAATAAGATTTTAACTTATTTTTCTTTTTCAATACAACCTATTATCACTATCCAATCCTCTCTGCCAAAACATCATAAAAGTATTTATCAGTTATCAAGTTTTTTTTTGCTAAACGAACTTAAATACATGCAGGGTTAGCAGAACAAAGTAGAAAAGCTATCGGGTGTGGATCCTCATCCATGATGACAGCTGCCATTATCGAGGCTAATCAAAAACAGAAAAGGGGAATGATTCTTCCATTCGAACCCCATTTCATTACTTTCAATGAAATTGTGTACTCTGTTGACATGCCACAGGTAAATCTAAATTTTATGTTGCATTTTCCTAGGTTTTTCGTAACTATGTCTTCTGTTGGAAACTATGGTCTAAATGCATCAGACTATTTATCATATGAATTACAGGAGATGAAGGATAAGGGTTTTCTTGAAGATAGATTGGTGCTTCTGAACAGAGTAAGTGGAACTTTTAGGCCGGGTGTTCTCACGGCTTTAATGGGTGTTAGTGGGGCTGGTAAAACAACTCTTATGGACGTGCTGTCCGGCAGGAAAACCGGAGGTTATGTTGAGGGAAATATTACAATTTCAGGGTATCCCAAAAGGCAAGAAACTTTTGCTCGGATTTCAGGATACTGTGAACAGAATGACATTCATTCTCCTCATGTTACAGTTCAAGAATCCTTGTTTTTCTCAGCGTGGCTGCGGTTGGCTCCAGACGTTAACGCTGAAACCAGAAAGGTTAGATTACCAATATTGTCTATTGGATTAAAAATTAAAGTTGAGAGCGCTCATTAAAAAAACCCAGTTATCAGTGGGAAACGAGGCCCATAAGAGCTTTGCATGATCTGTCATTTTATCCTCTTTAAATATGTCAGATTTGAAATTGATCCAATTCTCTATGTTTATTTATCGGGCTTCGTGGTGAAGTCAGAACAACTTTCTCCTCCTTATATGTTGGGGACTTGCTCTCAATATTTTAAAACCATTCACATTTGCAGATGTTCATCACAGAAGTCATGGAGCTTGTGGAACTTACACCATTAAGAGGTGCACTAGTTGGACTGCCAGGAGTCAATGGTCTATCAACTGAGCAGCGGAAGCGGCTTACTATTGCAGTCGAGCTGGTGGCAAACCCCTCTATAATATTCATGGATGAACCAACTTCAGGGCTAGATGCAAGAGCTGCTGCAATTGTAATGAGAACGGTGAGGAACACTGTAGACACTGGAAGAACAGTTGTGTGCACCATCCATCAGCCTAGCATTGACATATTCGAAGCCTTTGATGAGGTAAAAAATGAGTTGATGGACAAAGGAAATCTTTACGCAAGTTAGGCTAAGCTTAATAAGTTAAAAGTTACTTTTAAGTAACTTTTTTAATCCAAGCGACAAATAACTTTTTTAAGCTTAGCCAAACATGACCTCTAATGGTGTACTTATTTTCCCTTTTTTCTGTTAATTGGTTTGTGTATAATACTTTTGCCAGCTATTTCTAATGAAACAAGGAGGACAGGAGATATATGTCGGGCCATTGGGACCTCATTCTAGCCAACTGATCAAATATTTTGAGGTGAGTAGCAAGTAAAAGAAAGAAGAAGAAACACTCCTCCGGTTCTCTATGTTGAACTGTTAAAGCAAGATTTTTTGTTAAATGAAGGGAATTGAAGGAGTGAGCAAAACCAAAAATGGTCACAATCCAGCAACTTGGATGTTGGAAGTTACTTCTTCGGCGCAGGAAATGGCCTTGGGGGTTGATTTTAGTGAAGTGTATAAGAACTCGGAATTATACAGGTCAGTTCATGACCGTGTTCACTGATCAGATAATTGATGCATGAGAAAATGTAAGGGCTAAAGCTTAAAAAAGATAAATGAAAAAGCAAAGTTATATTCAAGTAATTTTTTTTTTCCAAATATGTTTGGATAACTGTATGTTTTCTTACTTCTAAGTAGAAAAAGGTTTCTTAATTTCAAAATAGTTCTTACTAAACTTTAAAAATAACTTGCTTATTTTCGAATTTGACCAATAAAAGAACAATTCATTTTAAAACTCAAGTAAATTTACTTATAACTGAATCTTTTAAGCCTAGCTAGACTTGGGTCGATCAAATATTTCATCTGAATTGCTGTCAAAGGTTGCATTTACATATGGAACTTTTCAGGAGGAACAAATCTCAGATCAATGAACTAAGTACACCATGGCCCGGAACAAAAGATCTATATTTTCCTAGTCAGTACGCACAGCCTTTCCTCATTCAGTGCATTGCTTGCCTATTCAAACAACAATGGTCATATTGGCGAAATCCACCTTACACTGCAGTGAGATTATCGTACACAATCATCATATCTTTGATGTTTGGTACTATGTTCTGGGATCTCGGCTCAAAGAGGTAAATGGGAAAAAAAAAAAAACAAATTGCATCTTTGTGTGCAGTATTGAACTAAACTATACAGGACTATGAACAAGATTTTAACTTCTTTTTCTTCAGTGAGTAATGTCTATCCGTCATACTAAACATGTACAAAATGTTGAGTATTTTATTCTAAGCATGCACTTTTGTTTTTTCATCAACTCAACGTAATCTTCTTGCTATTTTAGGAGTACAGTACAAGATCTATTCAATGCGATGGGTTCTATGTATGCATCAGTCCTATTCCTAGGGATCAACAATGCCGCTACTGTGCAGCCTGTGATTTCTATTGAGCGAACTGTCTTTTATAGAGAAAGAGCCGCTGGAATGTATTCAGCTTTGCCATATGCCTTTGCACAGGTTTCTAGCAAGCCATCTCAAACTACAACATTTAGCCCCTGTTTTGCCTCCATTATAATTTAATAAGTTTTTCTCTCTCCTCATTTTAGCTATGCATTCTCCAATAATAATATTACACGTAAATTCAAAAAATTTCTTTCTTTTTTAACGATACGTTCTTAAAAAAAATAAAAATCACTATTAAGAAATACATTATCTCCAAAAACTCATTATAATGGATCCAAATAGGGGCTTAACTTGGGGCATGCTTGGTACGATTTACAAGTTTTTAACTTCTTTTCTTCCTAATTCTGTTAGAAGTGTAATATACCTTATTGGACAAGTTTATAATGTTTTCTTCCCTATTGTAGGTTGCAATTGAACTTCCATACATATTCGTGCAAGCTGCTGCGTACGGTATTATTGGCTATGCAATGATCGGATTTGAATGGAAGGCTGCAAAGTTCTTGTGGTACTTATTTTTCATGTACTTCACACTATTATATTTCACCTTTTACGGCATGATGACAGTGGCCATGTCACCTAATCAACATGTCGGTAGCATAATCTCTTTAGCCTTCTTCGGGATATGGAACATCTTTTCAGGATTCATCGTTCCTCGGACAGTAAGTTCTTAAAAAACCATTTTCCTCACAAAAAAGTACTTACAGCATATGTACACACAAATATGGGAAAATTGCACAGTAGAACTCCAACCTATTGTATAAGTTACAAATTGAACCCAACCTAATATAGTTGCACAACCAGTCTCCAGTAGTGGATATCATCCAAAACTCTAAACTCCATTAAATCAGCATGTGATCCTAATATGGCTAACTTTATGAAGGGCACTCCTATGGTGCATGGACACTCCTACTGTGTATGTCAGATACTGACACTCTCCATGACATGGATTCGACAAGTCATATGCCGTGTCATATTTTTTTTGTATATTTTAAATTTCTAGCGCTCAACATTGAATATGTCGTGTCCTATACCTTGAGTATAGAAATAAAAGAAACAATATATAAATTTAAAATTTTTAAAAATTTAAATCCACGTGTATTCAACGTGTATGTGGCCTACTTTTTAGAGAAATCATGTGTCCAAGTCGCTCATGTGAGGAACATAATTCACCCGACTTTTGAACACTTACCATTATTGGAGACTAGCTGTGCAACTATGTCGAAAGATTGGGAACCTTGCAAGTCAAGAAATAGATTGGAGACCCAGGTCAACATATAATTGTTTTTTAATTGCTCTCTTTTGTTGATAACAGAGGATTCCGGTGTGGTGGAGATGGTACTATTGGGCATGTCCTCTTTCTTGGACATTATATGGCCTACTTGTGTCACAGTTTGGTGATATAGAGGACATGCTTGACACTCATCAAACGGTGAAAGAATTTTTGAGAAGTTTCTATGGATTTAGCCATGAGTTTCTCACAGTAGTTGCAGTTGTCATTGTTGGATTCACAATTCTATTTGTTGTGACATTTGCCGTTTGCATCAAGGTATTCAATTTCCAAAGGCGATAGTGCAGAATTAGTACTTGGATACTATCAAAAGATCACACGTAGTTTTCTAGTTTGAATATGAATAGAACACTTGAAAACAGTAAATTAGGAGAGTGATTATTGTATACAAGTTATCGTTGAACCGTTAATAGTTTAATTTGTAAGCTAAGGAAATATTTTATTTTATTGAATTATGTCTTCTATACATCTTTCAGTTAAGTTCATCTTCTTTAAACCTAGGGGTGGCAACTGGCAAAATAGTTATTTGCACAACATTTTAATTTTAGTTAAGATCCTCAATTTTTGTTTATTTTGCACTCGTATCCCTAATTTTTCCCATTGCATTCTTATTATTAATCTTCAATTAAATTAGCACATTTTATTCTTGATAATGATTTTTATCCATATATTTTTTCTATGTTCTACAGCGTATTGAATAATTTGTTAAACTTTTATATTTTTTATTTAAAATTATGAGAAGCAAATGAGTCTTTTGACACATTTTGAATGAATTTTTTGGATGGAAACCATCATCAGAGACGTATTGAATAATTTGTTAAACTTTTATATTTTTTATTTAAAATTATGAGAAGCAAATGAGTCTTTTGACACATTTTGAATGAATTTTTTGGATGGAAACCATCATCAGAGACATTACGTGCAAACTAATAGAAAGTTGATGGTAAAAATGTGACAAAAAAAGGTTGAGGACGCAAATGTGAAAATGAGTAAAGCTTAAAAACGTTTATTATAATTAAAATATAGTGTAATTAACAAAATTATGGTGTGTCATAGTATATTATAATTTCAATAAGTGACTCCTGCAAGTGAAGTACAAACTAAAAACGCAGTTTACTGTCATTACATATTTACTAATTATCATCTTTTATCATGTAATATATGACTTAAATAATTTGTTGATCGTTTTCCTTAAGTAATCCTTGTGACTAGTAACAATTTTGGTTGGTTTTATGGTGATTTATTATATTTATATAATATACAAATTCGGGACGTTACAATCTTCCTTATAAAAAATCCGTCCTCAAAATTTGAATATGAACTCTTACCAACATGGTCTACGGTGAAACTACAATATAGTTCTTTGTCAACTAGGGGTTTTTTTTTTATATACTGTATAATACAAATATCGGGAAATTTTACTGTCATTACATATGTACTAAATTACCCTCCTAACGTGGTTAATATTTAACATGCAATATACGCACCTAAATCTTAGAATAATGTATGATTTAAATAATTTGTTCATTGTTTTCCACTATAAAAGAATCAATCTAATACTTGTGACTCATAACAATTTTGGTAAGTTTTGTTGTGATTTAGTATATTTAAATATAAAATAAAAATTAAAGGAATTTTACTTAACAAATTTAATTTGTCTGTAAATAAATTTTCAATCTTCTCTTTCAAGTTTAAACCAGAGCCAGAGGCATTCCCCCAAATTTAAAGAGTCAACTATGAGATACCTTACATGTTGTACCATCTATGAAGCCTCGATTCCACTCACTAGCTAGGGATCTTTTAATTACCTATTACGAGGGTTGGCAACACCATAACATATACCTAAAATAATAGCGATGCACATTGATTTCTCTATCATTTTTTTTTTTTTTTAATTAACAACCTAGTTGAGCACGAGTGATGTCTATAATATATGATATTTTCATTTGTACGAGTTTTGTACCTTCTATCTTAATATTGTTTTTAGTAAGTTTGGACTCTCGGTTACGTGTGACGGTGATTTTCCGAAAATTATTATTCCACACTCATTATCAACCACGGATTTTTCACAAAAATTAGGAAAAAGAAAAACTAATTATTCACATTTCATTATTTTCCATACTTTTAACAAAATATTTTCCAAAAAATCACTTTTAAAATATAAATTAAAGTCAATAATTAATTTTAATTATATGAGATTCACAATTTTTTCAACTTTTCGACCATATATTTTATTAACTTTAATTAAAGTTTACTAAAAATCTAATTTTACACCGATAGGGGCTTAAAAAAATTTCACTACGTAGAGTTCGAGTATTTAGAGATATTTATTTAAGTCAATTTTTTATACACTTCTTCACGGGTTGACTAAACTCATTTTTATCAAAAGTCTATATTCTTATTAATGGATGGAGAGGAAATTTGAACTAAAGATAATTACGTGTTAATATCACATTAAATTATTTTACATTAAAAGTTAAACTACTCTAGAAGGAACCGTTTTAAGGAACAAGAGCATCGTGAATGTCTTTGGAAAATTTAGCCCGGCTTAATTTGAATAAAATTTAGATTTTTAGTATATTTTGATAAAAAATAATATAATTTTTTATTGAAAAATTAATAAAAATTGTGAATCCATAAAGTTTGTGGTTGAAAATGTTAGCTCAAGAATAACTAACCAATATGAGGTGAATTAGTTTTTAAAACTTTATCGAATAATGAACTAAAATCACGTAAACGAAAAACACGTTGATAAATTAATAACCGTAAGCAAGTTCAAACAAGTAGATCAATCAAATAATTTTTTACATTAAAAGTTAAACTACTCAAGAAGGAACCGTTTTAAGGAACAAGAACATCGTGAATGTCTTTGGAAAATTTAGCCCGGCTTAATTTGAATAAAATTTAGATTTTTAGTATATTTTGATAAAAAATAATATAATTTTTGATTGAAAAATTAATAAAAATTGTGAATCCATAAAGTTTGTGGTTGAAAATGTTAGCTCAAGAATAACTAACCAATAGGAGGTGAATTGGTTTTTAAAACTTTATCGAATAATGAACTAAAATCACGTAAACGAAAAACACGTTGATAAATTAATAACCGTAAGCAAGTTCAAACAAGTAGATCAATCAAATAAT
>CAIGRN010170599.1:0-15317 GCA_903798345.1 Fraxinus anomala | reverse complement strand
CGCTACGAGGACTTAAGCGAATTGGAATGGGGGATAATGTCACGCAGTGAGAATGCTTATCTCTTCATTCGGCACGGCAAGTACGCTAATAACTAGGCGTGAGGCCTATTTTATCAAAGAGTGCACTAATGATATGATCATATGCAGGTATTCTCCCTAACATCCTACTCATAGGGTGTGCGTGTGCCAGTTGTTCGAGTTTGCCGGCCTCAGAATGAGCAGAAGGCGGCCTTGAGGCGTAGTGCCTTGGGAGCCAAACCTGCGGTCCGTGAAACTTAGTGCTGTCCCGCTTCGGAGTGCGGACTCCATTGTAAAATGATAGAATAATGCTTAGAGCCTACAAAATTAGGTCAAAAACTTGATTGGGAATGATCCATGCTCAATAAAATAACAGTAGGCTTTAAGGTAAACTGAAAAGAAAAAGAAAAATGGAAAATAATGTGGAAATATACCTAGAGGTTTGAAATATCAAAAAATTGTGATTGGTATTAGTCATTTTTCCCCAACTGGGGAGGTTTGGCTTCATTCGAACTCTGTTTGTCCATGTAAATTAACAATTTAAATGCTATGCAAGATTTGCGGCCAATTTCAGTTAGGATTTAACAATTAACTGGATATATTTGAGTTCAGTGGTGTAGCATTTTGGACGTATTCTTTTTTTATCTTATTCTTTTCCTGGAAAAAATTGGGATTTTACAGTTCACACAGTTTGACACTGCCTTCCTTTTAGTTTCAGTGTTGAAAGTTTGAAGTAGACTATTTTTTCCTTCCAGTTTCAAGCTTGACTCTTGGATTATGTTTATAATTAATTTGGTTAATGCCTATTAGTTATTAAGTGAACAGTTAATTACTTAATTTCAATACTGGTTGGTGATATTTGAATATCCAATTTAGTTAAATTTTAAATTTGATTTCCAGTTGGTATCATGAATCCACTGACACTTGAATTTCTTAATTGTAATTTGAATGTTTAGTTAATGCTTGCTGGACGATGAAAATTTCATTGTAATTAGATTTGCTTGATTATGAAGTTTAGTCATTAATTAATGAACTTTGTTGGATAAATGATGAAGTTTGTTGTTAATTTAATTGCTTGTCCATTTAAACATGTGAAGCAACATTTTTTTTTGTAATTATTGCTTATGCTTTGAAGTTCCAATTAAGCTTGATGATCAGGATTTCACGTTTCTTCGAAGTTCTTGACATTCTTGGTTAGGTTTTCTTCTTTCTTTATTTTAAAAAGTTGAGACATCATCTGATTTGTTTATTCTTTGAAAGTAAAGAAATAATTCCACAAATAAATGCTCATTTTAACATGTTTGAATTAGATTTAATAGTTAAAGTCTTGTTCATAATAGGACAGGACTGGAACTGAGTGGTCCGGTTCCAGTTTTGTTTATGGAAACATTGATTCCATTTGCACAATTCCCAATGGGAATCGGAGAACTGGGACCAAACCGGACCATGCCTGCCTCTTATCTTTGCAATGTGGCATTGGTTTTGTTCACATGTATTAAAAACGGTGCTGTTCTATATTTGACGAGATTGCAATATTTTTCTTCAACTAGTTCATCTAATTGTTTCTTGCCCCTGGAAATTGATCTTCGCAGTCTTACATCACGCTTATTTCTTCATTCACTAGCTGCTGACGACAATTATAATCAGAAACTGATTGACTGCAGCCTCTCTGCTGCAGAATCAATAAATTCATACATCCCTATTTCCAGTATTGGCCAAATAAATCGTTAGAGACGTTCAACAGAGGGAAATCTGAAATGGGGTCAGACAGAAATGGTAGTGAATCTGAGAGAAATCGGAAGGTGTTGCTTGGGATAGGGTTCTGGGTGCAGGGGTTGAGGTGTTTTCCATGGATGGGTGTCAACTTTTTCCTCAAGGATGGGATGAGAGTGGACCCCTCCACTCTCCAGATCCTGCAGAACTCTGCCAATCTGCCCATGGTTGCTAAGCCTTTTTACGGCATCCTCTCTGATTCCTTATACATCTTTGGCCAACACCGTGTCCCTTACATCGCCCTTGGAGGTACTCTCCACTTCTGATCTACTTATTTCTTAATTGATTGAGTAGGCTTTGAATAAATATGCTTAATTTCTTTTCGCTTCCTTACCAGGTCACTTGAATGTCCAAGTTTTAGGCCGTTTGGTACATTTAATAACCTATACTCAAGGACTTTCTTTTCATTTCAGCTATACACCACTTCTTGTGTTTATAGAGGGCTATGCATGTTATGACAAGAACCCCTGTAGCACTTTATATAGTCCCCCATAATATTTGGGACATGGCGAAAGTTCAATTCTTTCTTTGAGTTTATATTTTATACATTTTGTTTTCTGTAATGGAAATCTCTACACACTTACTTTTAGGAAATGAAGTACACCTTACAAGAGTGCCATTCTATCATAGGTGGTAACAATCAAATAATAAGATATTATCAAATCTTTTACTTATACTGGCTTAATTTGTTAGCGATTGCAAATTCATTCAAATTTTTCCTTACCAATGCCAATCCAAACTGTCAAGAATGGAATACATCATAATGTGTCTCAGTGTTTGGCAAATCGCTTATAAAATCTACTTAGTATATCATCCTGGTATTATAGAGAATCTATAACATCTGAAGAGAGAGAGAGTGATTCTAATGCTTTCCCATTATTCTTCTATGTACGTAGCAGAAATTGACCGAAAGGTTTTTCGACTTTTACTGCATTCTGAACTCGTGACTTTATATTGGCTGATAGCTTTTACTAACACTTCATTGATTTGTTAAATACTTCACGCGTGAATATTTGTTTTGTTGACCAAGAAATTTAAATCTTGCTGCAGCATTTTTACAAGCAGTGTCATGGATAACTATTGCGCTTTTTGCCAAATCGGGCATCTCATTTCTATCAATTACTATTTATCTGCTGCTAGGGAATCTGGGTGCTTCAATAGTTGAAGTTGCCAATGATGCCATTGTTGCTGAGACTGGAAAACAACTTACCTCATCCAAGAACTCGAAACCATCTTCCTTGGGTGAACTTCAGTCATTTGTTTGGATGGCCTCGTCCATTGGTGGAGTTCTGGGAAATCTTATTGGTGGAATTACTATTGATAAATTCTCAACGCAAATGATGTTCCTCATGTTTGGCATTCTTCTTTCCTTTCAGTTCATAATAACACTTTTCATTTGCGAAAGCTCTTTAGACCTTCCCAAAAGTCCATCCCTCGTAGGTTTTAGAAAGCAATTATCTGAGCTCTTGGTTGCTTTACAGAAGCCAAAGATCTGTTACTCTATAATCTGGTTTGCCATATCCTATGCTGTAATCCCGGCCCTGACTGGAACCATGTTTTACTACCAAACCCAACATTTGATGATTGAATCATCATTACTGGGGATATCAAAGGTGTTCGGGCAAGCAGCTATGCTGCTCTGGGGAATTTTATATAATCGTTACCTCAAATCGATTCCACCAAGAAAACTAATCGCAACCATTCAAGTCTTTATGGCTATTTTCGTGATATCAGATGTTTTGTTTGTGAATGGGGTGTACCGGAGTATAGGCATTCCCGACACTCTATATGTCATGGTTTTCTCAGGATTGCTAGAGGTTTTATGCTTCTTCAAGATTCTACCTTTCAATGTTTTGATGGCACAGCTTTGCCCACCCGGGTGTGAGGGTTCGGTCATGGCATTTGTAATGTCTGCTATTGCTCTTGCTTTTATAGTGAGTGGTTACTTAGGAGTGGCTCTTGCATCTTATGTTGGAGTGACTGGAGACGACTTCTCTGGCTTGCCACACGGCCTTTTGATACAGGCCGCGTGCACACTCTTACCCCTCTTCTGGTCATCATGCATCCCAGACGTAAAATCCGAAGGCAAGGAGAAGGGAAACTAAGTGGTGGAGGCAATCAGCATTGAATAACTGTTTAATTATGCATGTAGCCCGGTACACTATTTGCTGATTCTTTCTTTCTTTCTTTTTTCCCAATTCTTTTAGTAATACTATAGTAATAAACCAATGCAGTCGTGTTTATGTAAGTAGAAGCAATATTATGGTTGTATCTACTATTTGTTGCTTTAGGTATTCATCCTAGTTCTACGTCTCTGTTTGAAAGGCCAACTCAGGGCTATAATACAGTTCATGCCCATGTCTTGCTGGAATTTCTATTATGTATAGTAAACTTAGTACCAAAACTCATAGATGATTACCTTGATTCAACTGTCTTTTTCTTTATTTGTTAAAGATGCTCGGTCTTTCGATTGTTCAACTAAGAAAATTCTTCTAGCCTGTCTGTTTTTGAATTTCCAATTGATTTTCAGGCCGTTGCAACACATTTCAGCCGACATCTTCGACCGTTTCTTTCTTAGTGGGTCCCATGAATTTGAACTTTTTAATTAATTCTTGATTCATTCTGAATTCCCTCTATCCTTCAGCGTTTCTGCTACTACTCTGCTGCGTAGCTGATTCTTTATAAAATGTAAGCTTGAATTGATATCCTTTCTTTAGAAAGAACTGAATGAATAACATCCTCGTGAGTTATCTTGACAAGGAGTATGATTATTCACTTGCAAGTAATAATATTCCATGGATCTTAGTTCCACTATGTTGTCGCGTTACTGATAAGCAGAATCTTATGTTTTGAGCTTGTTGCTGTTTGTATATGGTCAGTCGACTTCCAGAGGATCTTGATTACTATGCAATGACGACATTGCGACCTGACGCACGGGAGAAAATGTCAAAGGTATCTCGCACCATCATCTCACGGTGGAATAAGCCCTGCTGATGTTACAAATCATCATCGCGGAGGAGAGTCCTTGAAGAAAGAGAGCACTAAATGCTAACCTCGATCACGGCAGATGCGAGTTAAGATGTGTCTGAAAGTCCTCTTAAAGAGACATGAAATCTGCAACAGAAGATCAATTTTTTTCCCTGTTTATGGTCCAATGCAAATCATATATCTTTCCTACAATTTGAGCGAGGAAAAGCTCTAAAAAGATGACAATTTTTGGACATAATTACTCAAAAATTTAAGTATATTTGATCTCACCAGGTTGTCTCTCTTGTCTTGTGTAATTTGTTTTGTGTTTATTTTCGTATTCTTATTCTTCTTTTTGTTATTCATCGTTAAATTGATTTTTGATTGCGTATTTTAGCCAAATTTGGATGTTGTACAAAAATCAGCAATCATATAAATTACCCGTTAACTTGTATGTAAATTGAGGTGTTGAGTCAAGAAAACGTGTGCACATGACATCTATGCAGAAATGTTTCGAATGAAATATATACTCAAGTGAAAGTCCATTACCTTCATTAGACTCGAATCAAGATTTTTGTTAAGAATATTCAAATTTCACCACAGTTTCTTACTCGACTTGGTCGAGCTTCACTGGCAATAGAATGTTTCATAAATTCATCGTCTTAGATTGAACAAGTTAAAAATAAAGAGAAATTTAAGGTTATAAAAAGATTAATACAGAAACATATATACATCATAAAAAGGTGATTAGGTGAAAGTATTTAAATAGTTGATGATTATTTGATGCTAAGCTTTCACTGTAATATCTCATGGAAATAGAAAATTGTTTTTTTAGGAGGGAGAGAATAAAAAAATGGGGGAAAAAAACCCAAGGGTCTCATTTATAACTGACCGGAAGTAAAGGGGCCAATTTGCAAACTTTTCCGAGTCACATTCTACTTCAAAAAGACTCCTGGCGCCATTTCCCTCCTAAATGAATAATCTTACCATCCAAAAACCCTAGCAAAATCGATCACAAAATTCACTAAATTTGAAGTCCCATGTAAGTAAAAACCCTAAATTTTTGCTGAATATTGCGGAAAATGGATCGTCAAAAGCAAGTTGCTTGCCCGGAAAACGCAGAGTTAGCGGCGTACATGTGGAATAAGCGGCAAGAAATGGCGCAGCGTACCCAGGGCATCTCCGACAATATCGACTCGACCCTTAACAAGGCCTATTCCAATGTTTGTAGTTTCAGCGCCCCAATCAAATCCCTGAAAGACTTGTCTCAAATCAAGTAAGTAAAAACTCAAAAGCTTTTATCACAATTTATCATTCAAACCCAGATCAATCTTGTCCTCTTTATGTTTTTTATTTTGCCCCTGAAAGAAATTTTTTATTTGGTTTGGAAAAAATGAAATTCTATAGGGCAATGTTTTATTATGATAAAAGAGTTTGAAGCCAGTTTAGATGTTGATTTTAGTTTAAAGATTAAGCCTATGTTTGAGCCCCATTTTTGCTTGAAAATGAGTTTTGTAATAGTGAATTTTTGGAGAATGTGTGGTTAAAAAGTATAAAAAGGTATTTGGTTTACGTGCAAAATATTTTATCGTAGGAATATGTGGTTGAAAACGAGTTTAGAAAAAAATGAGTTTTTTTGGTAATGAGGATCAAATAGGGGCTAAGTTTTGTTCTTATTTATATCTGATCGAGGGATGTTTCCTCAAAGCACGTTCAGTCTCAGGAGTTGAATTTTGTGATCAATCGTTAAATATTTCTATTGGATTGAAGAATTTGGGTAATCAATCCTAGGTCTTTATTTGGACGGTTCAATTTTTATTCCTTCCCAAAACTGAAAACTTTGCTTTTACTAGGGTTTCCCTTGGGAACCTGGAGATTAGAACAAATTTTGCAATGTAGATTTGTGCTTCTTCTAAGCATTTTCAAGCTTTGTACTTCTTGTACTTTATGCAGAAATTCTTTTACTTCTTCTTAGCATTTACAAGCTTTGTAGTTCTTTTAATATTTTCTCTAGAGAAGATGAAGATTTTCTAATATTTTCAAATTTTACTTTACTATATATATCCTTTTCTATTCTAGGCATTTATGGAATACTTCTGTTATCCCTGTACATAGTTAGAATAATAAATCTGAATAAAGGCTTTGTGCCATTGTGATTGTGTATCTGACTGTAGGGGTGTGGGTAAATGGATTTTGAAGCAAATGCAAGGGTTTTTTGCGACAGATTCTTGTGTTTCCAAGAATGAAGATATGACTAGAAAAGGTATTTCCTTTTCTGTACGTATGCGTTTCTTATGCAATATATGGATGTCCCCTCCACTTCAAGTGTTTTGTACCTGGTGGGCTTTTTATATTTTACTTTCGAACACTTAATAGGGAATTATAAAAATAAGGAACCCAAGCGCTATGTGCCACAAAAGAAGTCTGTCACCTATGCCTTGTTGATTACACTCTACAGGTACGTGGTCAGAGTTTTCTGTTCATATTTTTTCTCGTTTTCTTTGTGATTTAATTTCGTTTCATTACCAATGCCGGTTCAACATTTTTATGGCATTAGGGGGACAGAAAATGGAAACGAATTTATGCGAAAACAAGAGCTTATTGATGCAGCTGACATTAGTGGATTGGCTCGTGTGCCAATTGCGTATGAATTCACTGTTTCTAATTTATAAATGAGCTTGTGCATCAGTTACCCTGATTTGTTTCTAAGATGTTCTTCTGCTATCTTTAGGCCTGAAAAAACAAAAGGGAAATCTGGATATTCTGGAAGCTCACCTGGGAACTGGTACAGTGGATGGAACTGCATGAAGACATTAATAACTAAAGGACTTGTAGTGAAGTCGAGCTGCCCGGCGAAGTATGATTATGGTTTTTTTATTTTTTTCTGCATGATTTAATTGTAGTAACTACCATAGTTAATCATCGGCAGAATATATCCAAATTAGATATACAGGATTCCAAATTGCTAATTTCAGTTAGTTTTACTGTTTTCTTTCCCCTTAAGTTCACACTGGGAGAAACTTTTGTGCCTTATCAGTTGCAGTATACCTTTTAATCATTGGCTGAATTTCTTGTTTGCTAACTGTACATCGGGCCTGGTACGGCCCACACCCCTTTACTCTTCTATACTGTCCAATGCAGTTTTTCTCTTAAAGGCATGGAATTAGTAATATGATTAATTCTAAGTTAATACCTCTAACTGCTGAATAATACCAGGAAATGCTTAAGAAAAATTGGTGGAATGCACTTCAGCCTCCACTTCTGATATTAAGTTATGGATGAAGTCCTTTCCATTTACTTGGGATTCATTTATCGTTCATGTACTCATTAGGCTTGAAAGTGTATGACTGCTAGAAACATTTGAGTTAGTCAATTATGTAGTTATTGAATGATATGACTGCTATATAAATATTTTGAACTAAGATGAATTGAATATCATCATTCGACGCTCTGTCTAATAATTTGGGCATTTGCTCTTACGTAAATGTTCCATTTAGTCTGTAAAATAATTTAATGATGTTGAATCTCTCCACCATGCGTTCTATTGAGAACCATAAATGCAGATACATGCTGACAGAAGAAGGGAAAGAAGTAGCACGTGAATGCCTATTGAGATCTGAAATGCTTGATCCAAATAAGAATTTGGACAGTTTGAATGATGTTTCAGATCTAGACCAAAGGGACAAATCAATAGTTGACTCAACTAAAGTTGTCATGTCGGATAATGACGCTTCAGTTAAAAAAATGGCACTTCCATCTGCCGACGTGAAGAAGCAGAAGAAATCAATTGATATTCCATCCGAATATCTCGATAAGGTTAGTTTTTGAAATTCTTATATGTGCAGGTTGATGTACCCTTAATCTGGTAACATTTATGATACATTAGTCTTTAGCTTAAGGCCTACTCCAGGAGCAGTATTATAAGTCATTTCTTTCTCATGGGTAGAGCTTTATGGAACCCCTGTACCGTAATCAGTTAGGGAGTTCAAATTCCAGCCAAGTTCATGTTGATATGTAATTATTACATTTATTTTATACAAAGATTTTTCTTCTTCTGCATTTCTCTGATGCTTTCCTTTTTAATTGATTTTTATATTTGTCCATCCTGTATTGTGTTGCTATAATTTTATCCTCCTGTTTTTCTCTCTTTGCATATGTGAATACATGATTTTATCTGATTCCAGTTTGTACCTCGTAGTTTGTCAGAATGGGTTTTTCTGAGCAGCAAATTTTCCGTGCATTTGCTGAGGTTTCAGAAATATCTCAGAGCAATGAGATGTCTGCAATCTGGCCAACTGTTCTTTGTCGTCTCCGAGAAGATGAAGTTTATGGTTTGACTCTGAGCCTCAAAACACTCCAACATATGATCATTGTGATGCACAAGCTTTATATAATATGGACTGTGTGGTGATCTCTCTTTTTTTTTTTCTTCTTTTATTTCAATTCAGATGGAAAAGGTGGTAGCTATCTACTAATTGGAATGCTTGTGAAAGACATTATCTCATTTTTCTTACCTCTATTCTAACCTAATGGTGCCTTTTTATGCCAGGTCGAGTTTGTCTTAGTGCCAGAGAGAATAGACTGATTAATGCTTCTCCAATTGTTGCCTCTAATAATCAAAAGTTGGCAGTTCTTCGAGATCCTGGAAAGGGTTTTTGTACTTTAAAAGCTTGCTCCTCCACTGTAAGTTTTAAGTTTCCATTTAGTTGGTTCATAACAATGCAGATGCTTGGCCTATGTTTGTTTGGGGGTGAAAATCGGTAAAAATTACAATAAAAAAGTACACATCACCATGTTTGTTAAGGAAATGAAAAAGGCCATATCCCTCCTTGCCACTTTTTCTTCCCTCCCCGAAGTGAAGGGGTTGGATGTGGCAAAGCGCCAAAATGACTGAGTTAACCACAACTAGAATACTTGGACTATGAAAAGAATATGGTAATGTGTCTTTTCCCACCTCTCTTTTCTCCTTTCTTATACCTATGAGGTACACAAGACTAGAACAGTATTTCCTCAGCACGAAGTGTACCTATATCCCCTTCCTCACTTTTTGCCGAGCCAAATGTAAGCTTAAATTTGAGTAGACCATTATCTAAGATGTAAAATGTGTCATGGTTCTTAATTAATTTGAAAGATATAAGCAACATAGGTGGAGTGTAAAAAATTAATGTTTTTGGCTTGCTTATATTAGTTTATTAAGTAATTTCTTTTGGATTATTACATTGTTACATATTTCAGTGAAACAATCAAGTAATATATTGCTTATATTCTTGTTGTTGAGTTAAAAAATCATATGAGAACCATAGGAATTGATTTGCGAGTTCTTCATGTTGTCAAAATTAGTAGTTGAGTTTGATTCTGAGACAAATAAATGTACAGGGTTTTTGATTAAGGTTTTGTTTCGTTGTGTTGTAGGATTGTGTTGTGGAAAAGCAAGGCATTCAGGGATCAGAATCTAAACAAAATGTTCTAGCAATGCCACCTTTGAAATTCGGAGAGAAATTCGATGATGTTTATGGAGTAATTTTGATATTAGATAGTAGGGAGCAATTTGCCACACAAGGGTGAGTACACATGCAAGGCTGTCTTTTATTTCATGTTATTTTATGCTAGCGAAAGACTTCTTACGTTATATTCATGTCCTTTCTTAGCTTATGATCATATTCTCTAGCATATACGTGGTGGTTGTTTAGTCTTGACTAACACTTATACTAAAAATGTTGGATTTTGTTGCATTACCTAAGAGTTCCTTGTACTCACAACTTAAAAATTGCATGGACTCTTTAAAGTACTTCAACATTACACATTTGTATATTATTTTCTAATCCGTATTTTTTATTTTTAATATAGTTAATGCTTGTTTTAAGCATTGAATATGAATTTTGTGGGTGAAATTGATTTGTTTTATTTCGATAACTTTGATTGTACATTGTGTTACGAATACTTTGAATTTTACTTTGGATTACCATTTCCCGCAAAATCAAAATATTGATGTGTTAAAAGAGTGGGGTGCCATTAAGCATATTGGACATGTCGAGAGGACACGTCTCTCGACTTGTCCAAGGTGTGATAGTGTCCAATACGTGTCATGCACCATAATGCAACCGAGTAGGAGCATTTGTGCACCATAGGCACCCAGTCTACTCCCACCTTCCAAAATTAAGTTATAAAAGAATAGTATTAGAAAAGGGAAAAGTTGGGTATACAAGTTACTTTCCCTTGTACATCCAGCGCAAGAGTTCCTTTTCAGTTATGTTATTTGAATTTTTTTGGCAAATTATCAAATTATCAATGCTGCCTTCAACCTACTTGATCGTAAATTGCATGTTCAACTACACTTCTTTTATGTACCTTCCTGCCCAATCCTACCACTGAAGTGGATGGAAAATACCGTGCATGTTTTTCTTCTCTATTTATTTATGTTTTTATTAAAAAATGTATGTAGTTAGTGGGTTTTCGATCCCAATCTATGCCTAGATGGAGGTTTGGCATTATCCCTTCCCTTCTATATAAACCGAAAGAATTGGAACAGAATGGACTGGGGCATGACCACCTTACCTCCAGTGAATAGGCTGGGGAAATGAGGTGGATTTGTACTACAATAGGCATAGGAGGCATGGTTTTTTACTTTTCTCCAATGAATGTAACTGAAGGAAAATGATGTCTAATGGAAGGACATACTGGAAACCAAAAATATTAGTAAATAACAAAAGGCAGCTTTTGTCCATGGGTACATTTGAGTACTTGCAAGTTGAAGCACTTTAGAAGAGGCTAAAGATTCTGCTGAGATCACGATTAAAAATCCTCCACAATAAATTAATCAGAATGATGGAATTGCATACCTGCATTTTGGACAACGCTGGTTTTAGGTTACATACCTAAATCTTGCTTCTTCGAAGGAACATGGCAACTTTCTAGATGGGTTTGCTTAGAATAAAGGATCCAATGTCACCATGTCTTCATTCATGACATAATCCAATAACATTTATACGCATATGTGATACCACAACACAATCCCGAATGGTATATACGTCGTAAAGTTATTGTGATCATGTGATGTCGCCATTTTCTCAAAACACTGTAAAGAAACGGCATGTAAAAATTAGCTATTATGGGAAAATTATATACTTGTGGTACATTACTTATTTGTGGCTTACTGTTGGCATAGGTTGTCACCGTGTCAATAAATGTGCGTGGCTATATCTCAATTATGTGTGGAAGGAATTTAGTGAATATTATGTTGGCAGGAAACTCGAATTATGCTCTTTCCATTTTAGGAACTCTTGTTGTCATTCTTTTGCATTTTTTTGGAGGAGTTGCCCATTATGGTGGCATTTATTTGGTAATTGGTATAAACATTATATATCTGGAATAATTTGACTTGGCTTTGTTGAGAAGCAAGTGTGGAAGTGGTTCTTCTCTTATAGGTGGCAACATGTGGATGGTTACTGCTTAAGTCTTAATTGCAGTTTTTTTTTTTTTAGCTACGTTTGAACTTTTGGTCACCGATTATGTGAAACGCTTGAAATGACAGAGATGAGAAAAATCTGGAGTTTGAATGAATATGTTTTGATAGTTAGATATCTAGGTTGATTGCAAAAATTTCGAGTATAACTTTGAAATGAACTTTCAATATTAAAGATAACCGAGCCAATAGTGTGTATGCATATAGTAAATTATGGGTAACGTACATTATTGA
Organism: Fraxinus anomala; assembly: GCA_903798345.1. Classification (NCBI taxonomy): domain Eukaryota; kingdom Viridiplantae; phylum Streptophyta; class Magnoliopsida; order Lamiales; family Oleaceae; genus Fraxinus; species Fraxinus anomala. The sequence continues at coordinate 2,863 of CAIGRN010170599.1, read as the reverse complement.
TTTGCAATAATATAAAATTTGCATCAAAGATTGTGTATGATCTATAGGTGAGTGTAATTCTAGGGACCCCACCAATTTTTTGATTGGCAATAGAAAACCTTCTTTGACATCATATAATTTTTTGCTTGTCATATTTTTTACTATTTTATAACTACACGGTAAGTTAGCTTTATACAGAAATAATTTAAAAAATTGAATATGTTGGAGTTTTTTTTTTTTCCTAAATATCATTTTTGAATTGTCAATTTTAACATTACATCATGACTAATGAATCTCCTTTGGTACATAATAGCGTTCTATCTTAGTTATCAAGAAGTAATGTGTAATTAGCATATTCTCTTTGCCTAACTACTATGATCTCATTTTGTTTTTATTCTTCTCCTTCAGTGACCCATTGATTTGAATATTGATCATTTTTATTCTCTATTTGTTAGTTCATTTATTCTTTGCCCATAGTTTCATTATAGCATGTTGTCATATTGAAACATGATCCATTTCTTTCATATGATGGTCTTATAGTATTTATATAAATCTATTGGTATTTTCAGGTCACGTTCCAGGAAAATTATTGAGAAAGTATGTGCTGAATTTAAAATTCAGATAGAGGTGAGCTCAAGTTTTATGTTGATCCCAAAAGGACTGTCATCTTTGTCATTCTCTCATTTTTTATTAGTGGTTGCGTAAGTTAGCTAGATGAATCCATAGTAAGTCCATGCCTATTGTATATTATTCTCGTTGTTTTCAATTTTTTGAATCAGCAGCATCACACCAACTAATAGATCTCCTTCCAGTAAAGATTTAATGTTTCCATTTTGACGGAGGTGTCACAACATGTAGCTGATTAGTATTAGGCCATCTAATGAAGGCACATACATGCATAGATAGAAAGAAAAACTACATCAGACAAAAGTGCAATAATATAACATTTGGTCTTCCATAGGTTAGAAGGTTGCCTGTTGGGGATGGCATCTGGATAGCTCGTCATAAATATGATGGCAGTGAATATGTTCTTGACTTCATTGTTGAGAGGAAGAAGGTTGATGATTTGCGCCTCTCTATCAGGGACAATCGATATAGAGATCAAAAACTACGAATCTTGGTATTCTTTCTTCATTTTATGTTTAATCACTGCGATGGATCTTTTGCTGTAACTAAATGAACTGTTTTTATTTTCTTAAAAGCGCATATATATGTTACTTAAGTTTGCTATTTATTTCTGCGATAGTTGCTAATGAGTAAAGTGGTAATGCTTTTTAGTTATTATTATTGTTATTATTATTATTTTGATAAAGATAAAGGCTTCTATTTCTCTAAAGATTTTCGGGTGATCGGTGGAACTAACTTAGTTGATTCCATATATTTTCAAGTGAACACTTAAAGCAACAACAAAGTTTTCAGCCATTGCATTTTGTTCATTTCTATTACATTTACAGGGTGATCAAAAGCAACTAGGTCAAGTTAATTTATGTCTACTACTCCCTCTTCTAACCTGCACTACTGAAATCTTGTCCCTCTTATGAAATATTTTGAGCAAAGATGAAAAATTAATGCTTCTTTTCAGCGGTGCAATGTATTCAGAAGTGTTAAAGTTTCCATCCAACCTGCTTTACTAAAAACTTGTCTTTTGTATATCCTTTTCTATGACCATATGATTGCACACAAGATCAGCACAAGATGACTTTGTATAGTCAGCTGCAACAAAGGAAGAAACAGGACAGGATTAGTGTATTCATACGTGTATGATGTACATATGAATTCATTTTTTGTGTATTAATTGATACCTTGGGATGTGCACCTAACTTTAAATTCATTGTCAATTTAAGTAGGAAAACTAGGAAATAGAAAAAAGGTGTATGGTATAAAATTTAATAAGTACATGCAAGTGATACAGATTGATAAGGATGTTTCACAAAAATCAAATGGGAAAAGAGAAATAACGAACCAACACGTACAGATTTTCAGGAGAGATGAGAGGTTAAGGATGGCCATGTGGGGTGTGAATTTGGTTCATGTTTGTTACTATTATTAGTTATTCTATTGAAATGTGAGAATTATTTGGAGTGGTACATTCAAGTGCCATATTGTTGTTCCCTGGTTTATTCTGATTTTAAACCAATTGTCACGATTTTTGTTTCTCTAAAAGTTACTACCTATTTTAGGAGGGTGCCTTTTCTATGGATGAATGACATACATATTTTAATATCATTTTAATGGAGAAATCGGAAGGCATGCTATTATGTTTCTTTATAGCGTTAAGTAACTTATTGTAACTAAGTGAGTTCATTATAGAATTTATTTGTAGGTGCACTCGATACAGACTCCTCTTTATTTTTGGGAAAAGATGCATATACTTGGAAAAGTTTTCGTAGCTGTGGAGTGTCCTATTGTACATCTTCCCACAAAGTGCTTTTAACTTCTTTAAGATCTATTTTAGTCAATATGTACAATGTTTCATAAAGTTTGGTTATGTCTAGCTAGGACTGGCTTTGGGGAGCGTGTACTGACTTGGTGGGCTTCTTATGATTTCTCGGGGTTTCCCAGTTATGTGTTGGATCAGAAGTTGAGGGCTTTAAAAAGAGATTTAAAAAGGTGGAATGAGGAGGTGGTGGGCAATGTGAATTTTCGTAAGGTTCAGTGCCTTTCAGACATAGAAGAGCTGGGTATGCTTTAGGAGAGTCGAGGGTTGGATGGGGAAGAGAAGGAGAGACGTGGTGTATTAAGGGAAGAGCTAGTGAAGGTGGAGATGGAGGATATTGCTTGGCGTCAGAAATCTGAGGTTACGTGGTTGAAAGGAGACAAATGCACTAAGTTTTTCCATAGGGTCGTCAATTCTAACATGTGTAACAATTCCGTCGCAGTGTTG
>CAIGRN010170588.1:0-18706 GCA_903798345.1 Fraxinus anomala | reverse complement strand
AAAGTGATCCTAAAACCTATAAGGATGTAATGACTTCTAGAGATTGCATATCTTGGAAAGAAGTAATAAATAATGAGATGAATTCTATTATTTCAAACAACACTTCGAAAATAGTTGATTTACCAAAGGGTTGTAAATCCATTGGTTGTAAATGGGTGTTTAGAAGAAAATATAATTCTGATGGAATACTCAACACCTATAAAGCTAGATTAGTAGCTAAAGGTTATCGTGAAAAAAAAAAAGGAATAAATCACTTTGACACATACGCACCTGTGGCCAGAATAATCTCGATAAGGATTTTATTTGCACTAGCATCTATATATGATNACGCACCTGTGGCCAGAATAATCTCGATAAGGATTTTATTTGCACTAGCATCTATATATGATTTACATGTTCATCATATGGATGTCATAAAGTGTATCCATTAGTTTACAAACTTGTGATATTGGCTTTAATTCTTTCCGTGGTTACTGCTACAGTTGAGAGAGCATTTTTTTTTGTGACGACTTATGTCAAGAATTGTCTGCGCAAATGAATCGAAAATCAGTGATTGAATGATAGTTTGATTGTATATATTGTGAATGATGTGTTTGACAATATTGAAAACGATGTAATTATGAAACGTTATCAAAGTATGAGAACACGTAGAGAACAATTATAATAAGATATAAAATACTTTAATTTTTTGCACAATTTTTGTAAGTTTGATTGTGCCCCTAACTCAAAATGTCTGTGTCCGCTACTGAATATATTTCATCAACTTTTATCAAAATTTACTAAGAATTGATTTTTAGCTACACTAAATTAGGCCTTTTTTTTTTTTTTGAAATAATAAATTATCTCAAAAATTACAATTTTGGGAACTTCATTTCTCTATAAAACAATTCAATTAGAATGCATCTTGGGAAAAAAAAAAATTAACCTCGTGTTTGAATCTCATTTTTTGGGATTAATAAAATTTGAAATAGTTATTTTTTGAAAAACAAAAATTTAAATTTACGTATAGAATATTTTATTGTGTGAATGTATGGTTGAAAATAAATTTTATAAAGAAAATGAATTTTGAGAAAATGACATTTGGACAAAGGTAGTATTTGAAATTTTCAGCGACTGAAAAACACGAGGAATTGTCGGTATCTCTTGGCACGACATTACATGACCGACACGTCAATTTTATGCATAAAATCCATATATGTCGATAATATGAAGGATGTTGTATAGTGACCAATTAAATAAATATTAGTGGGTCCGCCTGTAGCTGGCTCCTCATTCTTTAATTGGCTGCAATTTAATTCTAGTAGCTGAGGTGCGATATTCTGGTGTGTACAGTACTCATGCACCTCCTAACAAGATTCACCGCTCAAATTTATTAGTTTGTTAAAATGTCATTTGATTTATTTAATAGACCCCCCCTCTCTCTCTCTTAAATAATTGAATTTAGCTTTTACTATTGGTACATAAATTGACGGTTTAAATTTTCGTTATTACACGATTCAATTAAAGATATGTTTCGCTTTAAATTTTTAGATACTGATCCAAATTAAAAATAGAATTCAACGTTTTATAATTGAATATACAAGGATGACATCTATAAGTTAAAAAACTAACTTGCTCTTTTTTTTTTATATAAATAAAATCGAATAAAGCATAGGGTCAAGAATCAAGAATGTTACTTTTCCCTATTAACAATAGTGGCCATGAGAAACCAATCAACTACTTAATTAATAATAGTCCACACAAAAAAATCTATGTTTAAAGGAAAAAAATGATTAACCATATTAGACTATGAAGAAGATAATTTATTGGTGTCAATATTAAAGTCAATTTAATGATAAATATATTTTATGTTTTACTATTCTAGGAGAATCTACGTTCATCTGTATCTATCAATCCATCTAATATTTGGTTGTATTTATTATGTTTTCAATACGTCACTGACAAACATATAACTCATATGGTGTTCGTAATCTGTGACGTGATTGTGGTAGAGTTTGATTTTCGTCCATATATTTGTATTGTTATTCTTCTGGTGTAGAATTGTATTTCCTATCTGAAGTACATCTAGAATTGATTACATTAATTTTTAGGCAAGAAAAATCCAAATAACTCGTAACTAAATGTCCGTCCAAATCTAATGTGGCCGATCTTATCTATTTTGCAAAAGAAGATACCTTTAAAAAGATTTAACCTTTAAAAAGGAAAAATGAATCTTGATGAGATTTGTAATTACTAATTAGTGAATAACAATAATTATTTTTATGTTAATGTTTTAAAAATTGGGATGGGCTTGAAAAAAGTGAATGATGAAATGTCAAAATATTGAGAAAAAAAAAAAAATTGAGGTAAACTGACTGAGCTGATTTGTATAAGAAGATGAATAGTGTCGGTGATATGATGGAGCTCGTCACAGGAGATTAAACTCTGTAATCAATCATATGAACTGCACCCACCAACGGGCTCTGTCTTCTCATCTCTGTCGCCCTTTCAATTCCCTCCACCGCAATCTTCGATCTTATCTATTTTGCAAAAGAAGATACCTTTAAAAAGATTTAACCTTTAAAAAGGAAAAATGAATCTTGATGAGATTTGTAATTACTAATTAGTGAATAACAATAATTATTTTTATGTTAATGTTTTTAAAATTGGGATGGGCTTGAAAAAAGTGAATGATGAAATGTCAAAATATTGAGAAAAAAAAAAAATTTGAGGTAAACTGACTGAGCTGATTTGTATAAGAAGATGAATAGTGTCGGTGATATGATGAAGCTCGTCACAGGAGATTAAACTCTGTAATCAATCATATGAACTGCACCCACCAACGGGCTCTGTCTTCTCATCTCTGTCGCCCTTTCAATTCCCTCCACCGCAATCTCATATACGTGTCCACGGCTGCCGGAGAATTCGTCATTACCTTCCTGGATTGCCCACTGGATCTCCGACCAGCCCATTTCATTTCTTCGCTTCAAACCTCGAAAACTTCAATTTTTGCCCCGGGATCCTGTAAGATCGAGGTTTTTTCTTGTCTGTTACTGTTGGTAATATGTGTGTGAAAAATTAAATTTCCATTTTGAGTTTGCGTGTATAAAAGAATATTTCCTTTTGATCTCCATAAAGCATTTGCTGTTTCTCGTTTTGATTGGAGATTTTGATCGTCCTCTGAATAGTCTTTCATCTCATTCTCTGTACTTGATCCAAAACCAGACGACGTAGTTTTCAATAAGTGCGTGCAAAAGTTGCTGAACTGAGTGTATGGCGTTGACATGTGTAGAATTGAGGGAGAAGGTGGAGTAATGGGGTTGAAAACGACGGCGTTTGGAGGGGATAGATTGGAGAAGCTGAGGAGTAATGGGGTGGTGGCGCGGCGGAGAATGAGGATATGGATTATAAGGGGAATGACATTGGTTTTGCTGTGTACTTGCTTGGTTCAGTTGATGGCACTGGGAGAGACGTGGGGACCAAGAGTGTTGAAGGGCTGGCCTTCTTGCTTTCATCGAGAATCAGCTGTGGCCGCCACCTTGGAGGTTAAGTCCTCGCTGGAGCTCCTGGCCAGAGTTCTGCCGGCGAAGAGTGAGTGGCTCTTATTTTTTAATCTTCAAAGAGTTTGAGGAATATGTATATGGAAATATGTGAATTCATTGTGCAAAGTCATGTCTTGATTACAAACACTTGTTGAAAACACCCTTATTGGTTCACAAGGTCCACGAGCTTGTCAAAATCTTGAGCTGTTAGCGAGAGGGATAAAGTCTTCGACATGCCCCCAAACTTGCACATTAGATTCCTTTTTTCGTCAATGTCCTTACATGCGGAGTACGCGGATTGTTTTTGGTTTATAGGTGTGTTGCTGAACGATCCCAGATTTTGCTGCTCTAACACCACGTTGAACTATCTTTCATCAGAGTCGTTATACGTGTTATCCAAATTTTGCTGCTTTGAACTACCTTATCTAACTGCTTAAGCTGAAGTGTTTCAACTAGCAATGTGGGACTCATGCTTAGCCATTATGTTTTAATTAATGAAGTAAACAATATCGGTTACTGTATGTTTTAAGTAGAGAGTAATCAGTAACACGTCTGTTCTTGTTTTCAATCCTTTTTGTTCCTTAAAAATGCAGGTGTATAATAAATGTTTGTGTGATGAAGTAATTTCTTTTCTAGGGATGTGCCATTACATTTAGTATTATATGCGTTGACTTTTTTTTTTTAGTTAATTATGATCTTAATTTATGTATAAGTCAGAAATTATGCAGTATAAAGTATAATCTAATTGAAATATATCCCTTTCCTCTTCTGTAAACCTATGAGGTTCATGAAATTTCTCTCTACAAAATCCAAGGATCGATTCTTTCAATACAGGCTACACTTTAAACATTGAATGACTTGTAGATTCTTCAATTCTTTGGATGGTTTCTATGTTCGTGTAGTTGTAGTGCAGCAATACATGATTCTGCATATGGTATCCTTAGCCCTTTCACCATTTCTTCTTCTTTTATCAAATTGGCTTATTACATTTCCTCGTATTGATCTAGATTGAATGAAATGACGAAAAGGAATTTGTGTAGCGAACGTCAAATTTCTCGGTACTAAGGTTTACCTTGTAGCAGTAGTAGTTATCATTGTATTGTTTTCCCCATTTTATTCTTTTAGTATGCACTTATTTTGCATGATACTCAAGGAGTAACTCCTGTTAAACCTTTTTACTGCGTGAATTCTGGTGTGAACTGTCCTTTTGATGTTATGTTTTGAATGTAGGGGTCTACAAGAACAATGGTTACCTGATGGTTTCGTGCAATGGAGGGCTTAACCAAATGCGCGCTGCGGTGGGTTGTTTTTCGTAGTTTGATATGCACATGACGATGTAGGAACATATTTGAGTTCCTCAGTTTTCCCAAACAAATGAAATGGTTGACTGGGATTTTCCTTTGATTGGCTACAGATATGTGACATGGTTGCAATTGCAAGATATTTGAATGTTACATTGATAGTTCCTGAACTGGATAAGACTTCTTTCTGGAATGACCCTAGGTATGCCTGGCTTCTCATGCATACCAACTTTAAATTATAAATTGATTCTTCATTCATAAGTTGCATGGAGTTTCTTTTCCGTGGTAACACAATTGTCGCCTTTGATTTTGCAGTGAATTTCGAGACATATTTGATGTTGACCATTTCATCACATCCTTGAGAGATGAAGTTCGTATATTGAAGGAGCTACCGCCAAGAGTCAAGAGGAGAGTCGAGCTAGGAATGGTATACACGATGCCTCCCATTAGTTGGTCGGACATTTCTTACTATCAGAATCAGGTAGGTGATTTGTGATCTTGTTGCTTTGATTTCTTCTGCTTTATGTAATGGATTAGGACCCATCCCAACCATAAGATCAATATGAAGCAAAACGAAATCAGAAACACACACGAGCAAATACATAGTTTTATCACCGTCAATCTACCGTTACAAGTTTCTCTATAATGAAGGAGAATGCCAATGGTGATCTCATACCTCTCAGTCTATATCTATCTCACAAAATTGTCACCTATATACCCTAATAAATCCTTTACGTAGTAGGAACATTAAGTTGATTTGTGGTTGGGGGTAAAAGTATACAATACGATCAAGCTTCTTAGTAACCAACATTGTATCATTTTGATTTCTACTTCAATTGTATTTCATTCTTGTTACATCATACATGCAGGTTCTTCCTCTGATTCAGAAATATAAAGTTGTCCATTTAAATAGAACGGATGCTCGCCTTGCCAATAATGGTCAGCCCTTGGAGATTCAGAGGCTTCGCTGCCGAGTAAACTTCAATGCTTTGAGATTCACTCCTCAGATTGAAGATTTGGGCAGAAAAGTAATTAAAATACTTTGGCAAAATGGCCCTTTCATGGTACTTCATCTTAGATATGAAATGGACATGTTAGCCTTTTCTGGGTGTACTCAGGGCTGCAATAAGGAGGAGGTGAACGAGTTGACAAGAATGAGGTTAGCTACTTCCTTTGTATTGTTGAAGACATAATTTAAATACATGACTTTGATCCCTCTCTAATAGTTTAACCTTTTAGATGAGAAGATTCAATATGCTACCAGAGTATGTAGAGGTCCTAACTTCAAGTTGTGCTACCACCTATTTATGAAAAATTGTGACACTAAAAATTTTGTACGTGTCAGGCCTTTGATCTGGCCTGCACATGAGGTGGCATATTGAAGATATTAGTTAGATTATCTAAAGTACTTCCTTGTTAATAGTTGAAGCTTTTAAATAAGATGATTCAATAGTATTGTACTGAGCTTTCGCCTCTCGCCTCACCAGATATGCTTACCCGTGGTGGAAAGAGAAGATCATAAACTCTGATTTGAAAAGGAAAGACGGTCTCTGTCCTTTGACTCCTGAGGAAACTGCTCTCACATTAAGGGCATTGGACATTGATTGCAATATCCAGATTTACATTGCTGCTGGAGAAATTTATGGTGGACAAAGAAGAATGAATGGACTTGCAGTAGATTATCCAAACTTGGTAAATAAATAAGCAGAGCTAACTAGGATTTTTGTAATCGACATGTGTTTTGTTTTTTCATTATGCTTCTTTTGCTTTATTATAACAGGTTCGGAAGGAGACGCTATTGGAGTCTTCAGACCTTAGGTCCTTTCAAAATCACTCTTCTCAAATGGCAGCACTCGATTATCTTGTTTCGCTGAAGAGTGATATCTTTGTTCCCACCTACGATGGAAATATGGCTAAAGTTGTTGAAGGCCATCGGAGGTAATGATTTTGTGATTATTTGACTCACCTTGAAAAAAATTAGAAAGAAGATTTCAACAATTTGCATTATATTCTCTCTTTTCTCCTAGTGATTAATCAAATATAAAAGGGCAAAAAGTCAAGTAGAATTTACGACCACAGTGAAGTTTGAACTCATCCTAAAACTGATTCTCGTTAAGCCCAGACTTATTGTATTAGTTGATTTGTCAAGTTAAAGTGTATTTCATAATAGTTTTATGATTCAGAGTATTCTTTCCTATTTGATTCCTTTGAATTTCGTATTTGAAGACTAAAAAGAATCAATTTAGTAGATCTCTCATTTATACCTTCTCTATATATTTCCATCTGAAATTTCTCTGGTTGTGTTTCTTTCAGATATCTCGGGTACAAGAAAACTATTTTATTGGATAGAAGGCTTTTAGTCAATCTAATAGACCAATATAAATCCGGGTCCCTAACTTGGGATGAGTTTTCTGCTGCGGTTAAAGACGTTCATGCTGAACGCATGGGAAACCCAACAGTAAGGTTGGTGATTCCCGATAAACCTAAAGAAGAGGATTATTTTTATGCCAACCCGCAGGAGTGTTTGCAACGATTAGATGAAAATGATCCATGAGGTGGTATTTGAACCTCTTTCCCGATAGTATTTGGTTGGAATCCATGCAGTCGAGTAATAGATATCAATACAACATTTGTTGACTGAGTCATTTTGAGACAAGGATTTGCTTCGACATTGCTTTCTTGAAGATTAACAACGAAGTGGGGAGAGGTTTGCATGCAACGGGATCACATTTATGTTTTTTGTTTAAGTTGATGATACAATTCATGTATAGAAGCTTACCCTGCCATTCAAGGGTTATACCGACATTTGACTTATCCTCAGTATACACAGAAGGATGCAAATATAGGTTTTCTTTTACTGGAAACTGGATTTGCCCAAGGTTAAGCCTTTATTTTTATTTTATTTTCCTTTTTTGTTCATCGGTCTCTGTTTATTGAACATAATGCCAGAGGATAAATATGTATTTTTGATCCTTCTGCAATCCACAGTTGATAAATATTCAGATATTGTTGTGAAGTTCGAGTAGAGCTCTGGGTCATGCCTGCAGCCCATATGGGTTGATTTTAGTCCTGGTGGCTGCCCAGCTTGGCATTGTGCCTGAAGGCTGTGTTGGTTTATGTTCTTTCTGAGAGCCTAGTTTGGATCCTGTGAACACTTGCTGACCGTGGCCGGCTAATTTTACACCTATCCAAAGAACTCTATGTGGATGATATTCTATGGTTTTTCCTCAGTTTTAAGGATATATAGAAACATAAATCCCAACAAATCTGAGATTCCAAAGAATGTTTGTTGGTAGACTTTCCTTTGTAAACAGCTGGTTGTTAGGGTTTCTGATATAAACAATGTTGTGGTGAAAATAAGTGATTATTGTTTGTACTTTGTACACAGAATAAGCTATCTTGAAACTAACTGGTTATCTATACTAAAATAAGCTTCCAATAGCAATTAAAGAAAGTCGAATGGTTCATTCTGAGAATGTATGATCTGTTAATCAAATGATACAAATAGAAGATCAATTATATTTTTGATTTTTGAGAATGCCTCTGCTCGTTCTAAGAAATAAGCTTCCGTTTTGACTTGCCTATTCTTTTCTAGAAGATCAAGATAAGACTAGCGTTACTTTTACAACTATTTTGCGCACTTGTTATGCACATCACAAGTTATATTTTTATCGTTCAACGAAAAAGATCGGTCTATGTTCAAATGATCAAGGGGTCTATTTTTTAAGGAATGATATTGTTTGACCAAAGTATGAATATCGTAGCCTTCAATACATCGTGATCATAAAAAAACAAAAATTTAAGTCTCGATTTAATATAATCAGAATCAATTATTAGAATTTGTTTAGTATGCAGTATTTGATCTATTATTACAATTATGGTTATCTAACGAAATTATAATAGTCATTAACAAAATAAATTCAATAAAAAAATCATAATAATGAGTGGAGGTAGTAGGCTAATGATTGATGATTTTCTTGGGCGAAATTTTCTATACTCGAATACTATATAATAAGAATCTAGCCCACAATGTTGAAGATCAACTAGTATTTTCTAATTTCTATTTTACAGCACATCTTCTATTTATAATAGAATTTCATGTTTGTGAGTCGCCATTTTCTGAAAGGGACTCGTGTGTCTTTTTACATAGTGACAATTATTATTTTTTAAAAAAAGTGAATAATTACATATATATTTGTGGACACCATAATTTATTTATTTTGCTATGCACACTTTGTACATACAATTTCCATAGCATAAGTAGGTTCATAATAGACACTGCAAAAATATATAGAGGTGTATTAAGTGATTTCCTTCACTCTGTGACAAGGACATTCAACTTGTTCTAGTATTCTCCACGTGAAACAAGCTCACCACCTCCCTCGCCCCTTAAGGGCACCGAAGGTTCGGGCTCACTTCCTCTTATCTAGCTTGGAGGTTTGCCAAATGACGAGCCATATGAGCCCTTTTCCACTAGGGACACGCTCTAAACCTTGCGCTCTTAGTGAAGAGGTTTTGGCTTAGCAAGGCATTAGTACTCAAGGCTGTTGGCCTTAGCGAGGTGTTTTGGTTAGTACAAAGTACTGTCGTCACAGTCGTCCTATAGAATTTACATGTGGCATCCATGTTGAGCGAAGTAGTAACACAAATGCTTCCAAACGATGACACAGACAAACAAATGATTACTACTTCAACTATCTAAATTTAACTTAAACCTAAAGACAAATCTAAAAAAATTGGTCATAGAAGCAAGTCGATTTAATTTGATCTGAGTTAAATCGATATTTTAGAATTTCTAAAATTGAATTGTAAAATAGAAAATGAATAAAGCCTCCTTTTGAACTCAAGCCAATCCAATCCAATTTAATTTCATTATTGTTTCCAAGGCACAAATTGACCCCTCTTTCTTTTAGGTTTCGTTTCAACATTTCCTTTCCCATATTTCTTTTTCAAATTATTCACGGCCTAGAATTAATTATTGCGCCAGAGCCATTCTAGATTGGATCCGCCCGCCAGTAAGAGGTGGGCCTGTTCGTGAACTGTCCCAATTTGGGCGCAGGCTTGTTACAGGACAGCTTGGCGGGCTCGAACTGGCCTGCCTATGCGAATCCAATCCAGATTTGAATCTTACGAATCCAAACCCGAATTCAAATCCGGACCATCTCCCTCATCATTTCACCTACCAAAACCCATAACCCGATTTAAGACTGGCATTATCTCTCCTCCTCTCTCTCTACCATGGCGTCCCAGTCATTGTGATTATCACATAGACGAGGAAAGCTTAAACTTTGTTTAAGCTCATGGCGGCAACTCTTCTCTCAAACCCTACACTTGCATCCTCTTTCCTTGGTCATCAACTGTAAGTTTTTTGTTATATTACATTAATTAAATTACTTTTTTTTGCAGTAATTCGATTTATATTCTTGTTCATAGACTATTATTCTTTTTCATTAAAAAAAGCATTTTTGATGCAGTTCAGCTCGAGGTAATTCGAAGAGAATCGTGCCGTGCAGCTTTAATTTTAGGAGCCCTAGATGTGCCCTGGATACTCCGTATGAAGGTAAATGTACTTGACATACAGAATTCAAGCGCTAATAGCACGCCTGGCTAAGCTTAAAAAATTTACTTACAAGGACATTTACTCAATAAGTAAATAAGGAAGTTAGAAAATAAATAATTTTTTTTTGGGTCAGACTTGACAGGAAGAAAAAGAGCTTTTTTTCAAGGAAACGTTTTTGTTTTCTATCTAAAATTCAGTGTTTGAGGTGTCAACTGGTTTGGTAAAACCTTAGTTGTCTTTTATCTTCATAGTCATTAGGTAATTCTCAGTTTAATCTTCAAGAATTTGGTATGTTGAATACCGATTTTCCATATCCATTGATAAGGTTTAGTGCTGGGGCCTAAGTTACATATATTTCCTATCTGGCTGAATGAAGCCCCCCGTTTGACAACCATTATTTCAGAACTATTTAATTCTCGTACTTATTTTCAACCACATATTTATACATTAAAATATTTTGCACGTAAATTCAAAAAATTTTCCTACTTTTTAACCACGTATTCTTCAAAAAAATTAGGTTTAAAATTATTTTGATTTAAAATAATTTTGAGTTTATGAATATCTATAGGTAGCATTTCAAAATTTCCCCGGGTAAATGTCTGGGATCCTTATAAGCGGCTGGGTATAACTACTGATGCCTCTGAGGAAGAAGTTTGGAGTGCTCGGAATTTTTTGTTGAGCCAGTATGCTGGTCATGAGAGAAGTGCGGAATCAATAGAAGCTGCTTTTGAGAAACTGCTGATGAGCAGCTTCCAGAATAGGAAAAAAACAAAGATTAATTTGAAGACCAGGCTAAAGAAGAAGGTTGAAGAGTCTCCACCTTGGGTTAAGAACTTGCTTAGTTTTGTGGAAGTACCCCCGCCCGTAATCATTTTAAGAAGATTGTTCCTGTTTGCATTTATGGCATGCTGGAGTGTGATGAATTCTGCTGAAGCTGGGCCTGCTTTCCAGGTTTGTCTTTACATGTTTGATTTATGTCAAAGTTATTATTCAATTTCCTCTCGAACCAATTCCTCAGGGGTACTTGCCCAGGTGCTTATGGAAGATTGTCATTGGCTAAGAGTCCCATCCGATGCTACTATTTCTTAGTGCTAGTTGCTTAGGTCTTAGGAAACTTTTTGTTAGATTCTTTGAGAACACATAATTCACTATATATTGACAATAAATTTTAGATATAAGATTAATTCATTACTTTATTGTGTTCCCCAAAGCTGCTAGGTGGTTAGTTTTGTAAAAAATTGGTAAATGATTGCCTGCATTGCAGATATAAGACTCCTAAATCAATTTTGTGAAATGAATTGATTCAGGGAAGCTAGTAATCAGCAGGATAAGAGATAAATGAAGAGAAATTACAGTAAGAAATAACAGGCTTCTAATATTTTATAAGATCCAAAAGAGCTAATATTGGTGTATTACTGGATAACTGAATTCAGGAGCTTGATTCCATAATTAACTATTTATAGGTACACGAAATGTTATGTGCCCAATTTAACAAAATAAAAAACTGTTGTTGCTATCTCGATTGCAACGAGTTTTTGCAAACACGTGTTAATTTGAATAGAATCCACCACTTATATAGTAATCAAAAAATAAATTTGGAAAAGTGATTTAAAAATGAATATTTTTAATTGCATTAGTAGTAACTTGGTAATTAAGCAATTTCATAAATCTTAAAGAAAAAGGATTGAGAACACCAAATAAGCCCCACTCAGACATGCTACGAGAATATGCTCGTTGGACATTTTCCCATTAAAAAATGTTAGAATGATTAGAAAACTATTAGATTTCATGAGTCATAAGTTCCGACCCCGCTATACTTTGTGTGATGGAAGTGATTTTCTGGAGGACTATGATTTTTTATTGTTTTCGTGCCTATGAAAAATTTGTGAAGGTCTTTCGTGTCCATCTATATCTATTTTTAGAATGTTCGGTGATGCCTTTGCTCTTAGCATTAGGAATATCTTTCATGCATGTTACTCGGAGTCTATAGTGCTTTGACTCGGGTACGGGTACGTATTTAAGTGTCGGATCTTTTATTTTTTAAAATGGAGGATACGCGGACATGACTAAAAATAGTTCAAATTTTGGACACGGGTGCGTGAGTACGTCTTTGAAACTTCAATTATTATATTTTTCCCAAAAACTTCATATGTAAAAAGAAAAGTTAAATAATAATTAAGTTGTAAATTGTTAAAAGATAAACATGTTAGTTAAAAATCAACTAGAAATTTATAATAAAAGTCCAAAACACCAAAAAAAAAAAAAAAAAATTAACACGACAAAGCACAAAATTAAAATAAAAGTTAAAAATGACATAATTAATTACAATATCAGCAATTGATCCTAAAAATCCATTTAATCAACCAATTTCCCCTCCAACTCAACTTATTATCATCAAGAATAAATGCCCAAAAGGCCCAAAAACCCAATCAATAAGGCTGTGAGACTATAAATATACTTCAACTACAATGAATAATTTTTTTTTAAAAGCCCAAAAGACCCAAAAATTAAAACAAAAAACAGGCCCAAGTATAACATCCCTTCTTGTTCCCTAAACCTGCAACACGTGACTTTTTGGCTCTGCAACAATGGCGGCAACAGTCCAACAGGCTCCGCCATTGGCCATGTCCGACCCACATTTCATACCCCTATCCGTGTCCATGTTGACACGGGTATGCAAACCAAAAAGAAGGGTCCGAGCATCATAGCTTGGAGCGTGTATCATGCTTATGTAATTATGTTTACATCTGTACTAACAATTTAATTTCAAAACTGGAATATTACGAATTGGCAAAATTTGGTAATGTATAATTATTTCCTGCACAGGTGGCGTTGTCTTTGGCAGCTTGCATATACTTCCTCAATGACAAGACCAAGAGCTTGCCTAGAGCTGCTATTATTGGGTGAGTTTTGTGGGAGACGAGCTTTGATATCCTATTTTTCCCCAATACCAGATCAATCATGTATTAGTTAATTATTGGTGATTTTTTGTTTTATTCATGGCAGATTTGGGGCTCTTGTTGTCGGCTGGATATGCGGTTCTTTCTTGGTTCCATTGATCCCATCATTTCTGTTGCAACCCACCTGGACTCTTGAACTTCTAACGTCATTGGTAGCGTATGTTTTCATGTTTTTGGGATGTACTTTTCTCAAATGAAACGTCAATGCATTTCTTTTGACCATGCCATCCTTGTGGAACATGTAACTGCAGCTGATATTTTACAAGTTCATTTTACTTGAATCAATATTTTCTGCGATCACCATACAAATTTTGAGAATGGAGTTGTCTTACATGCAATCTTCATGGTTTCTTTTTATAACGGTCGTTCTCCTTTTAAGCTCCTGCATCTCCTCTTTACTTTTTTCCATTTTTTTTGTGTAATAAATGGTATTTTGATGAAATTTTATTTATGTAAAATAGATGAGTACAAATTTGATCTTGTGCTTAAAATATTCCAAACGCGCTCTAGAGGACTAGCGGAGCTCCAGTTTTCTATTTTTTCATCATTTTCACTGCCCTTTTTGTTGAATCGTCATGGACCCTTGATTGTGATTTTATTTTTTACATTTTCTTTGGTTGTTGGAGGAAAGGGAGGCCATGATTGTATTATTGTACGCTTAGAACATACAATTAAGGTAGGACTGACGGGTTTAGGCTTGAAAATCCTCTACGTAGTTAAACTTAAGTGATTGTGGTTCTGTGATCTGAGGGGGCGAAGAGATTTGTTTTTGAGATGACTGACTCAAGACGATTGAACTTTACCCAAATGTGGTTATAGCAATTGGTATTAGAGCAAAACACCCTTCTAGGAGTAACTGTTGTTGCGGACAGGGGCATGTCGGAGGGCTACTTCTATTACAAGACCCAGGTGAGAATAGAGGCCATAGTTGATGGTTCTAAAAGGAGAGGTGGATTTTAATAATCTTAATTGTGTCTCACGTCTTTGAATTAATGCTCAACTTGTGGGCTTCAAATCATTTAGGTAACTTCTGAGTTTTTTGGGGTGAGTTCTACTAACACCAAACTAGTTGCGTGATAGCGACAATGTATAGATACAGGATAGTTGATTAGTTTCAAAGGACTGAATCGGGTCCGTTGGAGGCTGTTGTGGGTTTCACGAAAACTTGCAGCAATTTCCTATTCGAGTATGGCCAAACATATTGAAATTTCCGTGAAGTTCCTAACCTCGATGTGTCGTCTGGCCTTGTTTAAATCCTTAAAAGGGTTGAAGAGAGAGAGTGCTATATTGTTCTGAGTCGTTGAAGTAGATAAAATATGGACCAAAATACTACGATTTCAAAATTTTCCAATATTATTTACTTGCCTCAGGTCACTGAGTTATTTTGTCAATTGGTTTGGAACGCCCTGTAGTTGGTATAGGTGAGTGATTTCGTTTAGCTGTGTACCTCGTTGATTTGGTAAGTTTTGAGGTTTTATGCAACAAATCCAAATAGTACAAGACGTGCAAGAAGTTCAAATCCTAAACAAGTTCAATTCTTTATCCTGGATTGAGTGGCCCTGTCCGGGGACGGTTATAGGCCGGACGATAACTGCAGTTTTTCACGTTGGTCCGACTAAATATGAGGATGAACCGGCTGGTTAACTAACCAATATTGTGGGTCGAGTTCAACCGGTCGTTATCGAACCAACCCATAATCGAACTGAACTATCTTCGATCCAGTTGGTTTGGCTTAATTGGTTTGATAACGATTAAGGGCCAATGAATTAACTGCTTCAACCAGCCGTTATCGACCAGTCGTTCGGGTTATGGTTTGATAACAATTACGGGCCAACCAATTAACCCAACGAATTTTTTTCGATTGTATTTGGTCCCTTTTGAAACCCAACTCAACCCAACAAAAAAGAAATCCCCAAAAAAACCGACCCCTAAACTCAACAACTGGAAAACCAACCTAGACCGATTTGGATTTTTCGATTTCGTGCTCCAAATGTTCAACTCTAGCAAATGTAATGAAATAACACTTGATAAATTACTTTTAAGCTAATGTAGAAACAATATGATACGAAAATGAGATGTAGAGAGATATTCGAGGGTATGGTTGTGATCAAACATAGTTTAATGACTACTGTCTCGCATACCAAATATTATATCTATAATAACCCGTTCTCTCTATTTTGTACTTTGCTAGGAGACAATCCATATGAAAAACAAAATAAATAAAATTCATTGAAAGCACTTACATAAAGATAACTAAATCAACAGCAATAGAATGACCACAAAGTTTATTGCATCCAGTTTTCACAACTAAAATTAATTAATTAAGCAGGGCCACTGTATTTCTGGTATCCACTAGAGGAATTGCTTTTGAGTGCACAACATCCAATGGAGTAGACAATAATTACAATAACAAGGATGATTGAATTAATGATGGTTATAAATCTCCAATCTTTCTTAATATTGTTCAATACTGCCGTCTTGCACGACTCACAGTCGAAGCAGAGTTGTTTCTGGACGTTGCTCCACGTCTTGCAATCTTGGTCGGGCACGGCCGGGCCGGTTTTAGGCACTATCCAATAGGTTGCATTCTGGGACTGGAAGCCACAGTATGCTGGTGGTTGGCAGCAACCCGACTGGATGAAAGAAATTAATTAAGCGTTAGATCCGACTATGGTAATTCATATTCGATCCCAAGCACGACTACTTATATAATATGCATGCACGATTGGATAGAAATAAACACATAAACAAATAACGAACAAAACAAAAGTATATATGATACGATGACATAGAAACAAACACGAACGTGAGTGGGTGTGTAAAAAAACCAGAATACATATATCTTATACTACAAGAAAGAAACATTCGCTATGATGAGATAGAAACAAAGACAGACACAAATAAATACCTGAATTAGAGACAGGTTATGTATGAAAAACTCCTCGTCCTTGTTCGCCGTTAAATGCTGACACAAATTCACATCAACCAGACAATTCTTGATTTCATCCCAGTTTTCTGCATTAATCACATAATTCTGCAACCAACGTGAATAATCTCCAAGCCTGTGTTCTCCCATCCCTTTTCCCGACAATGCTTTTCCGACGTTTTTATTCGTAACAACAATAGTAAAAACCGTAGAAGCCGTCAATCCGACAATAAGCAAGAACAAGATTAAAAGATAAATCCACATGAAAAATGGAAGTCTGCAGCATGATCCAAATAACCCTAATAACGAAACAATTAGAAGGGCTAAACCCACAAATAATAGAGGCTTTTGGAGAACTTTGTGACATTGGGTGTGTGAATTTACACCGAACCAAAGCCAAAACCCAATGGCAGTTAAAGAAATTAAGAACGTTAGAACGTTTATCAGTGTGATGATTCCATTGCTGACACGAACCATTTTTCTTGCTTCTTCTTGAAATCAGATCACTAGAGAGAAAAGGCAAAACCCTAGGATCTGATGATTATGATTTTCTCGTCTGTGTGAGTAAATAGGAGAAGTTGGTGGAGGAAAGAACGCAATTGCCAGCAAAAGATGGGGTGTATCTATGGTGGAGTTCTTATAACGGTGAGAAACAGTTTTTGTATGAGAATTTGAATTGAGGAAATTTCATTTGTCGCCCCAATCTTATTAATATATGTTCGAATTGGACCTTTACTATCAAATATTGACAGATCCATCCTCAATCTTCAAATCTTGATTTTCAATGTCAACCTATTTTACCCTCACAAAAAGTGGTAATGTGTTTCCTCGTGTAATTTTAACGTCCATTTGGATGGATTTCATCCTTAAGGACTTTATCTGCTACAAGTATAAAAATACTTTCTTTTAAGGTTTTGGATCCATTTGCATATATTTCAAGGGTTATAGACCTCGATTACAATTTTCTCATTTTAAATTGAGATTCCATATTTTTTCCCTGGTTTTGGCATAAATTACAGAAATATCATGATTGATAGGAGTTTGAAAAGGGGTAAACTGGGGAATTTGAATTGGATTTAATTACAAAAGCTGAGGTGTACAATTGAGAGTTAAACACGTATTCATTAAGCAAAGAAAGAAGCGCGCAACAACAGTGCTTAAGAATCGGTTCTCTAGCCAGTTAATTTGCTACTTTCTTGGGAAACTCGAAATTAATAATAATATTTTGAGATAATTGTAGCAGCGATCTCAAACCATTGAATTTTTAGCGAACTTTACCTGAACTTTCAGTTTGTGTCAGCAGAGGTCCCCAAACCTTAGATTTATGTTTGGTATATGATTGTTGGAGATTTAAATTAGATTTTTAGTAGATTTTAAAATGTGTAGTTGAAAAGTTGTGAGACCCATGAAAGAAGTGAATAATATTGATTATTTGACTTTAACTTGAATTAAAATCAGATTTTAATCCGAACCAAACATTGCCTTATTCTCAACTTATCCTTTTAAATATACATTTCATGTTTTATTAATATTTATATAGTATCTATTTCATTATTTGGTCTTCAATTTTCTTTATGTTTAAGATAAAAATAAAAATATTTAAACAATTATAATCTCAAAGAACGATATATATATATATATATATTATATTTTGTGAATTTCAAAAGTTCGATGAGTTTAGTGCAACTGATAAATCGATTTCCTATAAAAATCAACAAATTCAACTTAATCAAGATTAATCGGTCCAAATACACTAACCAAGTCAGACAATCGCCCAATTCACCGGCCATTTGATCCGAATTTTAATAATTATCTGTACATATATATATATATATATATTTTTGAAAATGAATATTTGTACATTTAGTTACAAGAGGTGAGATACATTAAACCATTTTTGTAATTTTCGAAACCTAGGACTATTTCCTTTTTATTTTGCATAATGGAATTAACTCTCTTCATCTAGTTTCAGCTTTGTGTGCGATCTCAAAGCAACTGGAGATCTGTTTTTGTTTTTGGAACGACGGGGTATCCAATTGAATATTCTTGAAAAACAATTTAGGACCAAGCTACACGTACCTAATGAATTATCGAATTGACCAGTGGCGGCCCCCTTTCAAGCGTTCCCAAAAAGGAGCCACTACTTGTCAATTCAGTAAAACATTAAGTAAATTACTAGGTATAAATAAAAATTTCCAACAATTTAATCTTAAGAGCCTCGGAGAAAATTGGCCACACAATAATAGAGATTGAAATTTGAAAAAGAGATACGAGTAGCACGTAAACATACAAAAGATTTTCACATTTCCAATGAATTCGATAATTATTTCCATAGTAGCCTCAGTCGACCACAAAATGTGTCTACAAAATCTTGACCACCTCCCTCCACGTAAACGTCACCCGCACACTTGAATACCCAATTACGAAGCAAAGGCCGC
>CAIGRN010170585.1:0-14412 GCA_903798345.1 Fraxinus anomala | reverse complement strand
TGTATAATTCCAATATATAAATATAATTCCGTGAAATTTGAATGTCAATCAAAGTACTTGTTCATGTCACATTTGAAGATATACGATCCTGCTTCATTTTTAAAAAATCTGTATGCTGCTTTAGACAATTATAGCAGCTTTTTAGCAGCAAGTGGAAGAATTCTCATTTCTCCTCCCAACACGTATGGTAACGATAATTGACACCACAATCATTTTAGATCATCAAGCACAGTGAGATTAGCGCATTCTGAAATATTGCGTTCTTGAGACCTGGCAATGTCGACCATTCAGCGAATACTTGAGCATTATATCCACATCCCGAGGATTCTTCTTGTTAGGTGCAACAGTCATGACCCCTACGACGGCCTCCCCTTGGCAAATAGTCAGAACATCTTCCAGATAGAGAACTGTTTGTTTCCAATGAGTAACACGGGATTTGGGCCCTGCACATTGAATGATGCTCATCTTCATAAACAGAAATGTAACATGAACTCAGTCGTTAAAATAGTTTATCGGTGCATGTTTTGAGCCTCTTGTTCATACCATCTGTCTCATCAACAGTTCAACATCGCTTCTTTTCAATCAAGATTATGACAACAAATCCAGTTTTAAACATGCCCCGAGAGAGATTCATGGGAAGTAAAGTTCCAGAAATACTAGGAATAGCAAATAAAGCAAGGCAAAATATCAAACCTGTAGAGAAGCCCATCAACTTGTGACATTTAGTAAAAGAAACATCAAAATAAGCAACAAGAGCATGGATATAGTCGTCACGCTCTGCCACAAGCTTAAAAGGTGCTGTGAAGGAAGCATCCTCTGGAGCCATCTTAGAGATGTCCATTGTCTGTAAAATTACCACGTAGAACTGGTTTAGGACACTAGTATGTAGATTGTAGTGTGCCATGTTATGAGTAAAAGAACTCATAAATTGGACTTGACAACACAGATGAAGTAGTGAATAACCACCTTGAGTAGCTGGCAGTTTGTAACAATCTGTTTCTGGTCCACAGTGTCAACAAGAGGTTCTGATAGGGCTTGCTTCCTAATGCAGCTCATGTCAAATCCATATACATTGTTCCAAACTGTAAAGAAAAATATAGAACAAGATAAATTAGAACAAACAAAAGTATGATGCAACACCAAAACCAACCCCACCAATGGCAACAACAGACACCAGTCAGAAATTTGAAACACACTCACGTGCATGAAAGTGAAAGTTCAATATCATGCCCTTTGGTTCAGCTAAAAAATTTTGATTAAAATCTAAATCAAAGTGAATAATTAATTTGAACCATACATTTGTTGGGACCCACAACTTTTCAACATCATGTTCCATTAACTTTTATCAAAATCTAATAAAAATTTGATTTTTATCTAAATTAAACAGAACAGGGCCATATCATATCAATTTAAGCCCTTGTTTGATGGTTGATGTTTTGAAAAGTGATTTTTTAG
Organism: Fraxinus anomala; assembly: GCA_903798345.1. Classification (NCBI taxonomy): domain Eukaryota; kingdom Viridiplantae; phylum Streptophyta; class Magnoliopsida; order Lamiales; family Oleaceae; genus Fraxinus; species Fraxinus anomala. The sequence goes on along the minus strand of CAIGRN010170585.1, from coordinate 12,957 downwards.
ATAATGTGTGGTTAAAAAGTTGAGAAAAATTTTAGATTCACGTGCAAAATATTTTACCATGTGATTGTGCGGTTGAAAATGAGTATTGAGAATTAAAAAGTTTTGAAATAATGGTTGTCAAACAGGGGCTAACACTAATCCATGTCAAAGTTATTAAGCTCACATTCGATCTTATCTTCCTTGTAATCAGCATCTTCAATTGCTGTCAGATGAAGGGAGGCCATATCTGGCAGGACAAGTCCATCTTTGACCTGAAACAGAGCAAGGTACAACAATTAAAACTTTTATAGTTCTCCAGATTTGTCTTATCTACGTGCTGCTTGCTAGAATTAGAAACCAATCCATGGACTGGGAACTAAGTTGTAAACCATGAGTTCGAAATCTTAAAGACAACTTACCAGCCACTTGTCACGAGCGTAGAGAACAGTGTTCAACATGTTTTCATAGACCAGAAAATATCCCATCCATTCAGAAATAATTATATCGACTTGAGCAACTGGCAGCTCAATCTCTTCAACCTTTCCCTTAAGAACTGTTATTACTGCAACAACAAAAGTATGACAATTGACTCCATGACTGATCAGCTGTTTAGTACAACGAGAAAATACGCAGAATTCAGTATCTTTTGGATACAAAGAGTACTACCATTTGAAAAATTGTTAAGCTTTACAATTTCCTCAGCCATATCAGCCATGCTGGAGCATTCGACCTGGATGTCAAGAAGGTATAATTAGATATATACTTTGGAAAAACAAAACAAAACAAAACTCAAACAGAATGACACGCGAAGAATTATGCATAGTAACTTCACAAGCAGATCTACATCATTACCAAAATTATTGACACCAACGGTTGAACTTTTTTAATTAATCCGATTATTAAAATGTAAAGACAAGCAACAGACAAACTTGGCTTGTCATGAAGTAACACAAGATTTTGACCATATTTGACAATGATAAAGTGATGTTCAGAATAGCACAAAAAACAATTATGATGAACAGCATAAGCATCAATTTTCTGTGCATACAAAAGAAATGCAATCTTGATATTTTCATAGAAAGTGAATATTGACCATCATAATACAAAAAATACGCTTCAAAAACATCAATCGTGAACTTAGCATGCAACATACTAAAAAACACAACTTCAATTGCTATATAACCGAAGTTCTATTAATGTGAAAAGGTCTAAAAGACACTGCTTTTGCTAACTTTACAGTAGGGAAGGTCTAAAGGTTTCTAAGTTAACAAACAAGTCAAGGGATTCCTTGGACCTTCAAGTTTATGGATGCTGTGAAAATGAAATAACCTTGTCAAAAATAAAGTGCTTTCAATTCCTACAGAAGTCTTGATCAGGAATCTAGTATGTTGTAAAGAGTAATTTGTTAATATCGCTCAGTCATTGGCAATTTAATTATTGATAAATCCTCTGCCAATCTTCAAAAATAAATGAACAATGATAAGATATAAAAAAATAACTTCTTGGTCCTTTTGCAGAGAAAATAACTCAAAAATTGAGGGACACTTATTATATGTACTTGACAAGTCACATGAACTATGGAAACAATTCAATAAAACAAGAGAATGCATACCGCATAAACATGCTTAGCCCCCGCTTTAGCACAGAAAAGTGAGAGGATTCCTGTCCCGGCACCCACATCAAGGACTACCTTATCCTTGAAAAGGAAAGGATTCTTATAAATAACAGATTGGTATGTTTTAGTTCTTACTACATCCTTTAACATTTCCTGCATTGAGAATGTCAGATGAATTAGAGCTGCAATTTTGGAATAACATTCTGAATATCAAAAGGTTCGAGACTGTCGAGCATCCAACCAAAAGATAAATGTCATAGCAGTAAATCTAGAAAATGAAGGCATATCCCCGTGTGAAAATATAGTAGAAAATATCTAATTATAAACACTACATCTATGATAGCATCAAAAATAGATGAGCAAACACAATTCACTGATAAGGAAATGTTACAAAAGCACAACTCCAACAGCTTTACATCCAATTGAATACTTACTTCATGGATACCTGCAAAAAAGAAGCAACAAAAGAATGATTAATACTTCTTCGAATTGCCTTCAAAAAAATTATTAAAATACCCAAGCATGAACAAAATTATAACTTTCATAAATCTTCAACCTTCTATCAATGATTTTTATCCAAAACTCAGCCTCAACAAAACTTCACACTACGTAACATTAGGAAACAGTATTTGCACATAAACCACAGTATTTGCTGATCGATTTAGGAAGAGAAAATCTAAAACATGAAACATATGACATGAGAATAAATAAAATGTTTGTATATAAATATATACATCCGAACACAACTGATAGCATTCCTTGGGGAATAGTCTCCTAGCAGCTTAATTAAAGGGAAATCCACAAGTTCTATAAGACGAGTAGGACAACTAATGGAAAGGGGGTGGGGGTGGAACAAAACATCTTTAAAATCTTGGTTCAAATTAAGAAAAACCAAGTCAATATCAGCTGCCAAAATGTTCTTATTTCATTGACGTTAATTCTTCCACAAATAGAAAGGACCGACAGCTATAAAAACTGAATGCAGGAGAAGGTAATAACTAAAGCTAAAAAAATAAAAAAGTGAACTTCATCTTCACTGCGCAACATCTATATTAGATCCGTATCTCAACTCTCACATCCCAGCATTATTCCCAGTTACACGGTAACATGTTCACCCATCACGCATTAAACACAGCAAAAGTTCAAAAAGAAACAATTTACGGAAAGAACAATGCTTTACCGAAATGCGAGTAGGAATCGAAATAATAATCGGCGCTGGTCTTATCTCCGTCAGTATTGGAATCATCCGGCACGCACATGACAGAGTCTTCCTCCAGATTCGAGCACTCTGTGGGGGCTTCTTCGATGGTTTCGTCCTCTATGTATTCATCATCCTCGTACTCGAATCTGATTTTGGTGGATTTATCAGTTGTGGAAGTGGAGTTTAGGCTGTCATTAACATCCATATTCTTGTTCGATGACAGTTTCGTTTGGAGGGGCAGAGTTTCTCGACTAGGGTTTAACGGGTCGTAAGCGAAGGGTATGGAATGAACTGGCGACGGGAATTAGGGTTTATGCTTTGATTTGTAATTGATTGGAGGGAGTTAAGAATAGACGTCGTCGTTTTGGTTTTAGGAAAATGTTGAGATGTCGGTAATAAGATTTGTGTAAACTGCACAATTACTCCTCATCCTTCAGACAAAGTATCGATCATGTCCCAAACCAATATTTTAGTTCATTTTTCTCCCCACCTTTGAGAAACTAACAAATTAAGGACCTCTTCACTTTTCCGTCTAATAATCTAACCCATGTTTGACGCACATTCTTTCAAAATAAATTATTTTATAACTCATTTTCAACTATACATTTTTCAATAAAATAATATTTTTCATTACATCAATAATTTTTCCTTACTTTTTAACCACATATTTTTCATCATATCACTATTTAAAATATATTCTGTTTTCAATAATATCCATCAAACACACTATTAATTTGTGTGAAATAGTAATTTTCTCTTAAACTTAAGCAGAATACAATAATAAAAGGAAGAGAAAGAAAAATAATCGAAATCTAGAATTTCGGTGACGGTCACGAGAAAACCATGGACAAACACCTCTCTTCTGCGGGATGGATGGGCGAGTGGGTGGGTGGGGTAGAGTACGTAGTAGACTTTTTTATTCTCTTCTTTTCCTTTTTATTTGTTCCCTTTTAATTCTTTTTGTTTTATTTTGTTGCTTTATTTTCTTTTTGTTCCTTAAAGTTAAATGATATGATTGTTATTTTACACCAATTTAACAAAATTTTGAATAAAATTTGCCTCAGAGACAAAGTCAGATAATTTTTTCAAATGCTGAGAACAAAAATCAACTTTTCCAAAGATTTGGGACTAAATGTGCAATTTAACCTTTTAAATTTTTAGTTTTTGACAATGTTCTAAAATGAGTAATGCATAACATTGCGTTTCCATCGAACATTAAGTATTACAAGCATATGCGTAATTATGCATTTTTCAATTTTTAATATTATTTTAAATATTTTAAACTAATAAATAAATAAATCCGATGCAAAATCATCTTTGTCGAGCTCACTTATTTCAACTCAGAAATTTCTATTACTTGTATATGATAAGATGTCATTATCAACCACCTTTTCATCTTCACAACCATCAACAATTTAAGATTGTGCATTATTAACATCACTTGCTAGTAAAACTAGAGGGATACCGAAGAAGAAGGAGGTCTGAGCTCACCACAAATAGTTTGCAACTCTACAAAAAAATTGTTTTTAAACTAATTTAATGTTTGTTGGGCTCCATTTATTTTTTGAAGTTATAAAAATGAATTGTACTTTGTCAGGCTAATTTTGACACAATTTCTAAAACAAATGCGTACACATTTTAATGTTTAAACGTGCATACGTGGTCAAATGAGTGACCGCATTATCATGCACCATATGCAGGGCATTTCTAAAATGTCCAGAATGTATGCAAAGTATATGTGTGCATTTTAGAACATTGATTTTTTATAATAAACTTTTATTTTAATTTTTAGATTTTGATAATAACCTTATTATTTATTCATTTTTTAAGAGAAAAAATGAGTCATATTGTGGCAACAGTTTTAAAGTCGAAGATGTTACTTTGAATGATAAATTTGAATATTTTTTGATTGAACTTTTTATGGCAAAAAAGATAATTAAATTGGCTTGTAGGCTCGACTAGAACCGAGCTTTAAACCATGCAATGCATTCGATATTTTGAACTGTCGCGAACAACTTCATTTTTAAAAATGTAAAGGGTATCTTACCGCTAAAGATCATTCGAAGATTTCAAGAATTATCAATGAGTGCAATGTCATTTTTAAATAAATCAAAGTATCGACAAAAAATAACTTACAACTTTCGCCCTTTATGTGAACTTACAATTGGCTACAAAAATGTATGTGCAGTCAAATTGTGTATGAAATAACTCAAAACTAGATAAATCTATATTTTGAATTACTAGTTGTCCAATTTTTGTAAATCATTTTTGTCACTTGTATGTTGCAACTAAGTCAATCCTCATTGAAGGCATCAAATTCTAAAATTCATTACAATGTTCACTGGGAATATAATTTGGCAGCTCAATAAAGGAAAAATTAGAATAAAAGGAAGAAGTTGAACCAATATACTTACTATATTGCACGTATGTACATAAATAATCTCCATGCCATAATAAGTAATTATATTTTCCAAAGTTTCATTCAAATAAATTTCGACTTCAAATTAACATGTAGATCTATTACTACAGCTAATAAAAATATCATCGGTATAAAATGATTCGAATATATTTTCTATTCCGTAGAAATATGATGATTAAAAAGTCATAAATTTATACATTGATAATGTTCATGAGTACTATAAAATAGACTGCAAAATAGCATGAAAACTAGGATTACAAAGAGCTAAACTTGAATTATATAATTAAAAAAATGTTCCAAGAAATTAACTAACATAATGCATGCTCCAATATTCACCAGTAACCAAGCTTTTTGTTAGATATCAAATTTTTTTGACCGCTGCACTAATTACTTGGAGTAAATAATATCTTGATATTTTAAGGTACATGTATTAATTATCAAATATCTCAAGTTATAATCATGCAAAACTAATCATTTAGAGCCATAATTAAATAAGATAACGAATTAATACTCAAATCAGACCAAAAAAAAAAATGATGATCAAGAAATTATGATACATTGAATAACATAATAAAATCTAACAAAAATAAAAATTTTAATCCTACAAATTATTTGGAAATTGCACAACATGTCACTTTTTGAATTGTCACTTACAAATATGTCATTTTTAGATAATCTTTGCAAGAATGTCACTTTCAAACATTTTTATCCGTTTAGAAAATTTAAATTCCATGTATATTAATGTTGATTTGATTGGATGAAAAAATTGTACAAAATAATAGATAAACATCCCATCAAATCCACCAAACTCACATCCCCACTTTGTAAAGCAAGCCCAAAAACCAAAAATTCAAATGTCGTAAAGAAATTGAAACCAAACCCCCGTTCGTCTCTCTCTTCCTGAATCTCACCGGCCGCCATAGAAATCTAGTATTTCCGACGAAGATTCACGCCAATTGAAAGCCAATCTGGTATTTCCATCCCTCAAAAACGCTGTGTATAAAGTTCAGTTGTCGACTGAGGCAGGCACACTCTCATTCAATCCCGTCTATTCCTCTCCTGCAATTTGGCGGCTAGCGATGTTCCCGCGAGAGTGTCGAATCTCGATAAACAAGGTTCATTTATATTTTTTTCGATTATGTTTTGGAAATTCTGCAGATAAGTTATTTTGCTTAGTCAAAAATTGTTGTATCGTTTAGCCTTAGTTATGATTGTGCATGTGCTGTACGATTCTGTAGATAGATTATCGTTTTCTGTTATGAACTTATATGCATTATCTCGTTTTTGTAGATAGGAACTACCCACTTGCAGGTGCCTCCAAATCAAGGCTGAACGATAATCTATCTACAAAAACGACCAAAGCAACACAAAGTATTATGCTATTTTGAAGAAATCTAGGTTATAGAGACGGTCTCTCTTTGCCATTTTGAATCTAGTAATTTGTTTGCATCCATTTGACTCTTGATCGCATTATGCTATGTTCACTTTATAAACTGGAAGAAAGTATATATGAATGATACTTATTGCTAGCTAAATGAAAATTTGATTGTCTCATTTTCAATTATGCACTCAATTTATCAAACCTCACCCACTTAGTGGAGAAAGATTATTATTTTTGGACCATATAGGAGTGTCAAGAGAGAGAACATTTTCTTATAAAAATTATATAAATGAAAAAAACATTTTTACATGTCAACTATTCATAGTTTTAACGTTGACGTCCACATGTTTCGTTAGTTAACTGACAGTAACGGCCAAAATGACCAGACCTACAAGCAAATTGAAGTTAGGTAAGTTGATTACACTAAATTGAAGATGAGTTACTAGAATTACAAGCAAATCAAAGTCGGGTGATATAACGAAAATGAGTGACCTAAATGCACCTACGCTCAAAGTTCGATTACCCGCACTGCATTTATTTGATTAAGAGCTTGAGAGAATTTTACAAGTGGAAAATGATTTTCCGAAAATCGTGTATTTAGAAAATAGGAATATTGTGAATCTAAAAAATATATATTGTTGAAAATAATTTTGAAGAAAAATATATTCCAAACAAGGTGTAAATTTACTTTTAACTTTTTTATATTTAAACACTTTCCTTTTTTTTTTTCACGCTATTGCTCCACGATAAAAGTGGCATCGACAAGATTGAGAATAATGGCGAAAATGAAAGTGAAAAGGATGGATCGTTCCATTTTAACTTGGAAATAAAAGTAGCTGCTGCTGCTATATCCACCAATTATATAGGCAATTTCCAGGCTAGTGGCTATATACACAAGTATGATTAGACAGTTCTATAAATCGGATCATTTTGGGAATAAGAAAATGAAAAATACTTATTTCCACATTTAAGAAAGTAAAAATATCAAAAAGAAATATTGATAGTGTCGGAAAATAGTTTAAAATTTTGCATAGATCTCATGAGACCCGCCCANGTGGAAATGTTATACCTTCCCTAGAAGAAAGAAGCAATAGCCTTATTAGTCAACTCGAAAGTTATTTAGTACCGTTCAATACTTCTGTTGATGATAAAAAAAGACGTTTCTTTTCAGCAATTATGTTCTTAATGTTTGGTTCCTAATTAATGTGTAACTATGAGCTCTATCTCATTATGTTATACAACTCATGAAAAGCCTCTTAACAAGATTAACTGGGAAAATTTATTAGTTTCTTGATTTTCTTGAATGTGATGGAAATAAATACGTTGTAAACGTGCTGGATGAGTGAACTTATGGTTTTTGATATAATATGCTGCATTACCTGATTAATTTTCTTGTATCTATTTGCTTCAATCTCTTGTAATTAATATGATTGTGTTCTCATCATCACTTAATTTGTTATTCATTGCAATGTAAAATTTCTACTATTCAAGTTTGTCCTAACCTAACACATCCTGTCTTGACACACCACTTTTAATTTCAAATTTAACTGTCAATCTCGAAAGTTTTGGAACCTTATGTCAAGATAAAAAAATTTTAGTTATCTTGAATATTTCTTATATGATAGGTCGATTGGAGTTCAAATTTGTTTTCTTTCTTGTTTGGTTTTGTAAATTTAGTTTATTTTGTGACTTGATCTAATTAGTCATTTGGGGGGCATATTGTCCTATGGATTTTATGAATATTGCTTGTCAGTTCTCTTTGAGTTTCAAATATTGGTAGAACTTGAGGTTGTGATATTATTTGAGTACTTGTGTGAAGTGGCACATTTATGGATGCCATTGGTATTATGATTAAATTTGACATAACTTTCCATAACCTTCCTTCGGGACTATCATTGCAATATGTCATATATTCTTAACTTCCATTTATGCTTTATATAACTTTGTGCACATAACTAGATTATTTTTATGTGTTTGATAGAGATTCAAATATTTCCTCCCCTTATTATTATTATTATTATTATATTTTTTTTTTTTCATGTTCTCTTTTATGTTAATTTCCTTACTCTGCACGTGGTAGTATCGATTTCCACAACTTATAGACGTAAGAGATATCTTATTGTATTTGTCATCTATATTAAAATGTTTTAAGTAAACTGTTTAATTTGTCACAATCAAGGTCGCTGTCGTTATAACCTGTCGTTCTTGACAGATGAACTATCCTCTATTTTTTAATATGTCGCGATGAACTATCGTTCTCGACATTTATCGTAGTTATTCTCGACATATGACTAAATGTCGATAGATGAGTTTGAGTTATTTATCGGTGTGAACTGTCATTATCGACTATTAAAGATGGTATTTCTTGACATATGATAGCTTATCGATAGATCAATTTGACAGTCTTCTATCTACATGTCCAACTTTGGTTCATTCGAACATTATACACGTGTTTTTGTGCTTTCTTATATGTGTGTTTCGCATTAATATGTACAAATTATTATAATCTAACTTTTTTTTGCTTTATTGTTGTATCTTGTTTTTGCAGATGAATTTTCAATTCCTCGTTCTTGAAAATGCGCGCTTCCGCACCCACATTTATCAAATGAGCAATTTCAAGTACCTGAAAACCGTATTGGAGAATTTTGATGATCAACAGCGAAAAGATTTCAGCAACTCATTCCTTGGGTTCCTGGCCGGCGTACGTGACATACAATTCTCGACCCAATTTATCCAACTAGTTTTTAAAACCATTCGACCTATTAAGGCAAAGGAATTGCGGTTCAATGTACAAGGGCACTTGACAAGGTTTGAACTGCAAGAGTATGCGGTCGAAACGAGATTAAAATGTGGTCTCGCCCTGGAAAGCGATGAGTTTACTAAAGTCGTGGAAAAAAGGAGACTCAAGTACAAATACTTCAAATCCATGGAGAAGATTTCATGTGCCCAACTGGAAAAGACTTTTCTCCTATGTTCGACTCCTCAAGTTAATCGATATAAGCTGGGCCTTACTTTAATTGTCGAAGGAGTATTCAATGCTCATGATAATAATGTGGGTATCGATATTGACACATTTCAATTGTCTACAACATGGACATATGTTCTGACTACTCTTGGGGTAAAGTGGGGTACAATAGTCTGTTAAGAGAATTTAGGGGAAGTTGGGTAAGGAAATTTGATGAGGCTAAGGCAAAGAAGGAAAATGAGATCAGTTATACAATTTAAGGATTTTCCATTTCCATGTGGGTATGAATAATTAGTTCTGAAAATGTATTCATTAATATTTCAACACAAATATAATGTCATGTGCATAGAAACTCTTGTAACAATGACATTTTTTTGGAAAGATATGGGCGTTTCAGGCGGTTCTTGAAATTAGTGAAATGTTTGGTGAAAGGCTTGGTAATCGATCTCCAAGACTTCTTAGCTGAACGTCTACAAAATAATGCAGTAACGTACATATCGATATTCTTCAAGAACGAACATGTATTTGATCATGATCTAGTCAATCTTTCAATATGGAAACTGTATAGAATACATTCCCATGGACACTCAATGTATGTTTTCACAGCTACACGTGTATGCGATGCTGCGTCCAACTGATGAGGAGCGTGATCAACCACATGTCTCCACTCCCATACCTTTTGAAGATATTCTCGTGCCTAAATTGGACGACATTGCAATGAATATTATCACCCCACAGTTTCACGCCGACCAAGTGGGCAGCGAAAGAAATGATGGATTGTCTACAGGGAAACATGACGAAAGAAAATATAAGAGGGCTCGGAGGATGAGACGTTTGGTGGTGATGACCATTCAGGAGAAAAGAGTGATCGTGACGAGTCAAATGATGGTGACAGTGGTGATGGCAACGATGAACATACACTTTGAGAGCATAAGGGGCATTTTACACGCCTGGCGTGACCATACATAGTTCTCATTTAAGTGCACCATCGACATCCCGACAACAAGCTTCAACCTCTGGAGCACCCCTGACTAGAGCATAATTTAAGGAATTTTTGTTGGATCAACGAATCCTTATCGAAATACGACTCCAAACAGTCAAACTTGAAATTAGCCATGTGATTGGTAACGAATGGGCATGTCTCAACATTGACTTCAAAGATTCCGCGTTTTTGTTTGTCATAATGTTATATCGTTGTCCAGCGAATATTGTTCATGACCAATATGAAAAACCTGCTTGATCCAAGTACTTGTAAATTATTGTACTTATTATACGAATCTGTCCCATAAGTCGTTCGAACTCTTCAACACAATAAGTTGTAGCAGTTCCTTTGAATAGAAAAATTGAACTTGCATTATTTTACCGCTGGATTAAGTTCCTTTTCATATGCCACATACAACAACCATGGTAAGATAAATGAAATAAGTGATTAATGGTTTTTTCAATAATGTTTTTCCTATCTGAAACAAGTACGAGTTCATCTTAGTCACCTATAAGATCGTTCAACTTTCACAAAAGCCACATCTACGATTTATTTGTTTTGGCATCTATGATCCCTCATGCTAAGATATAAATTTGTTTGTTGGCATCTTGTATAGTTATCAGTTGAAGTGTACCTTTGTACGGACCTTTCAAGTGACTATCGTCAACACAAATAACGAACCTCAAGTAGTGCATGTAACCACGAATGCTTGCACCAACAGTTAGGAAGAAATAATGAAAACTGTTACAAGAATCAACTTCGATGTAGGTTACTGTCCTCGGGTTACTCTCTTAGACTATCATCTGGTCTACCATGTAGCATGTGTAAAGCAACCACCTCCCTACATGCTTTGATGTAACTGATTTTGACACCAAACTCATGTTCCATGTCACGTGCAATAGGAGTAGGATCATACGATCGGTTTGGATTATCCAATATTCCTAATATGTGCTCTGCAATTACAGAATTTGTGGCATGTCGATGTGCACATTGATGAATTTACGGATTATGAAGATTGCAGACTGCTTCACTGTCGAAGCACGTAACATCCATTCTGCACATACAACGGTTAGCTTTTTGATGGTTGACTTACTTACCCGATATTGGAACTTGTCGCGCAAGGCAAGTACACGAATTTTAGAGTACAACTCTTTCTTGCTCAAGAATATTTGCCTTTCGGCAAGATCATACGTATTCACACTTATAATCCATTCGACTCTATTCAAATTCCTGGAATATGATGTCATTTGCTCGTCACAGTCAACAATATTAGCAACCTATGTACCATGTAACTGGTTATCTAAGTTATCATCTATTGGTGCAGCCCTAATATCAAAAATTAATGTGTCGGGTGCATTATCGTTTAAGATACTATGCAGTTGATCGACCTCATCATGTTGTACGTTTCGGTGAACATCCACCGCGACACATGAAAGATTTTGAAAATTTGTATCCCTTCCCATGTCAACAATTGGAGGCTCAGTTTCCAAAATAGTAACGCATATAGTAGTTTCCTTATGAACTGATATGTACCGATTTAAGTCTTCATCTTCGCGTATTTCGGCCAGAGGTATATTCATGTTCGTGACTTTGAATTTCAATTCAATTTGAGAGTGGGATCAAGAATACCAAGTTTGTCCTTCAACCGTAAAACAAGTCCGGTTAGAGTGATACTTGTCGAAACTACAAGGAAGTGGTTTTATCCCCTCTCCACTTCCATTCGTCATCCACATGAACAAACTTTCTCCCACGTGGCACGATAAATCTCAAAGTATTAGTCATACCTAAAAAGTTGAGATTGCAAAAGTAAGAATTCTGCACAATCAATATGTTGACATTTAATAGCATGAAAGTTGCACATTTGAATATTAAATCCATACTATAGCAAAAGGTCAAACCTCCCGTTGAAATGTCTTTCCCGACAGTTTCCAAGTGTCGAATTCGACAGCTGAAATGTCTATTTCGACAGTTTCAAAATGTCGAGTTCCATGGTTGAAATGTCTAGCCCGACGATTTCTAAACGTCGAATTTGACAGCTGAACTTTCGATACTGACGGGAAACATATATGTGGGTGATTGGAACAAATTCTTCATCACATAAGTGTGTTCATCAATATTGTACTACCTAATGAATTTTCTTCCCAAATGATTGGCACGGTAAATCATTAAAGATACAATAGTTCAAAACATTTATTGGGTTTGATTGGAAGAAATTATTCAAAATATTAATGGTAATAATCAATTCTTTGTGTTTCAGTTTTGTGTTTTGAGTTTTGAATTTATTTTGTATTTTGTAGTTTGAGTTTCCATTTTGAGATAATTGAAAATGTGTTCTTTTTGGCATTTTGAAAAATTATTTTCAAAAATTAGAAAATAAAAACGTGTTCACTTCCCTCTTCACTTCACTGCCGTCGC